>JAVHLV010000740.1:0-11797 GCA_036785495.1 Colletotrichum neosansevieriae
GCTATATTATATAATATTCCTATTATATAATATAATTATATAAGCAAGCTACCTCACTAAGAGGTTATAAGCCTAGCTCTAGCTAAGTATACCCTACCCTTTTATAATAAAGATACTAAGGAAAAATTCCAGGAAAATTCTAGAAAAATCCTAGAAAATTCTAGAAAGTTCTGGAATATTCTAGAGTATTACCCTTTATAGAATAAGGGTTCTCCTCTCTTAATATATAAGGATTTATTTCTTATTTATCCTTAAAGATCTATTTTCTTAAGGATTTATTCTCTAATATAAGGATTTATTCCTTACTATTTTAGGAATTTAGTTTTCTAAGGATTTCCTCTTAATATTCTAAGAATTTACTTCTTATTATCTTAGGAATTTCTTTTTCTAAGGATTTATTCTTAATATATTAAGGATTTATTTCTTATTAGCCTAGGGATTTATTTTTCCTTAGAGCTTATATATAATTTTAAAAGGAATTATTTCCTATAATAAAAGAGATTTACCTTTTATAAAATAAAGGATTTATCTCTTATAAAATAAAGGATTTATCTCTTATAAAAACAAGAAATTTATTCCTTATAAAAAGGATTTATCTTTTATAAAATAAGAGATTTATTTCTTATAAAATAAGAGATTTATCTCTTATAAAATAAGAGACTTCTCTCTTATAAAATAAGAGACTTATCTTTTATAAAATAAGAGACTTATCTCTTATAAAATAAGAGATCTATCTCTTATAATACTAGAGATCTATTTTCTATAATAAAAGAAGAAGATAAATATCTTATTCTTTAATATCTTAAGGGTTTATTCCCTATTATACTAGAGATTTATTTACTCTAAAAATATATTAATATTTTAAGGGTTTATTCCCTATTATACTATAAAAACTAGAGATTTATTTACTCTAGAAATATCTTAATATCTTAAAAGTTAATTCTCTATTATATTAGAGATTTATATACTCTAAGAATACCTTAATCTCTTAAAGAATTATTTCCTACTCTCTTAGAGATTTATTTCCTATATACTTCTAGGAATTTATTTTCTATAATACTAGGGATTTATTTCCTATATAACCCTAGGAATTTATTTCCTAGAATACTAGGGATTTATTTCCTATAATATTAGAAATCTATTTTCTATAATACTAGAAATCTATTTTCTATAATACTAGGAATCTATTTTCTTAATACTAGAGATTTACTCTCTAAAATAAGGATTTCTATCTTTTATAACTATAATAATCTTAAGAGATTTTATCTCTTTAAAAGAATAATAATATATATAATAAATAAAAAGAAATATATTTCCTTAATAAAAGAAGGATTTATTTCCTTAATATATAAAAGGATTTTCTTCTTTAATATAAAAAGGAAATAAGAATTAATTTCCTTAATAAAAGACAGTTTTCCTTTCTAAAAAGGAATTTATTTCCTTAATATAAAAAGGTTTACTTCCTTAATAAAAAGGGGATTTACTTCCCTAATATAAAAGAGATTTATATATCTCTAATAAAAAGGATTTATATCCTGGCCCTAATATGCTGCTATTTCTGTTATCTTCTGCCTAGTGTTATTATGCATAGGCCCCCCCCCCCCTAGAGTTATCTGCCCCTATACTTATTAGCTAGCGCCCCTATATAGGCCACCCCCCCACCCACTTAAAGTTATCTACTACCCACTTAAAGTTATTACTAACTACCTGGAGTTATTACCACCCACCTAGAGTTATTACTACCTACCTAGAGTTATCCAGATAGGTATAGCATATATATCTAGATATTATAGCTATTATTATAGTAGTTATTTAGATATATATATATACTTAGAGTTATTACTACCCACCTAGAGTTATCTATACCTACCTAGAGTTATCTAGGCAGGCTATCTAACTTAGAGTTATTAAGTATAGGCTACTCTACTACCTAAAATTATTATATCTAGAGTTATTAAGTATAGGCTACCTAACCTAGAGTTATTATATATAAGCTACTTTACTACTTAGAGTTATTATACCTAGACTACTCTACTACCTAAAGTTATTAAGTATAAGCTATCTAACCTAGAGTTATTATATATAGACTACTCTACTACCTAGAGTTATTATATCTAGGCTATCTAACTACCTAGAGTTATTAAGTATAAGCTATCTAACTTAGAGTTATTATATATAAGCTACTCTACTACCTAGAGTTATTATATCTAGGCTATCTAACTACCTAGAGTTATTAGATATAAGCTACCTAACTACCTAGAGTTATTATATCTAAGCAACTTATCTTAGAGTTATTATATATAGGCTACTCTACTACCTAGAGTTATTAAGTAGTTATTAAATAGTTTTTAAGTAGTTATTAAATAGTTATTAAATAGTTATTAAGTAGTTATTAGATAGTTATTAGATAGTTATTAAGTAGTTATTAAGCAGTTATTAAGTAGTTACTAAGCTATTATTAAATACTAAGTAAGTAGTTATTTAAATATATTTATTAAAATATATTAAAGCTAGCTTAAAGTATACTTAGCTAGTCCTAGAAATAAATAAAAAGTTAAAAAAAAGGGGGAAAAGGAGAGCAGAGAAAAGAAAAAAGCTAGATAAAAAAGAAGTTAAAGTATAATAAGATAAAGGAGAAAGGAGGCTAGATAGAGAGAGTAATATAAAATAAGAGCTTATCTATAAGGCTTAGATAAAAAGAAAATTAGAGTATAACTAGAAAAAGGAGAAAAGAGGCTAGATAGAAAGCTAGTATAAAATAAAAGCTTATTAATAAGACTTAATAGACTTTTTAGGAGCTAGTATAATCTAAGCTTATAGTAATAGATTAGAACTACTAAGAGCTTTATATTATAGCTACCTACTCTCCTACTATTATAGTTAGATAAGTATAAGAAACTGCTTAGGTTTTTTATTACTCCTAAAATATATACTAATATATCTATATAGTTATATAGCTAGTTATAGCTAAAGCTACTACTAACTATATAGTAGATATGGCTAGATATAGATATCTAGCTATATTCTAGCCTCTATAAGTTATAATAATATTTCTAAATAGTAATAAAAACACTCTAAATAGGTGCTTTTTATAATAGATTAGGCCTTCTAGATTTAGTAAGTAGTTATATCTAACTCTAAGTAGATCTATTAGCTTCTAGATATTTCTAGTACTCTATTTATCTCTCTAAAAAGTAGTAACTACTATAGAGAGCAGCTTAAACCTCTAAGAAGTCTACTAAATACTAAACTACTAATTACCTATACTCTAAGCTAGCTTTAGAGTTCTAACTAGATATTACCTAATAGGTTTAAGTAGCTTAGAGAAAGATAAATATCTACTTATAAGTCTATAAGCTATTTATATATATATAAATATATCTATAGATATATTTTTAGAGTAAGGCTATTACTACTAGGTTCTATAAGCTAAGATCTAAGAATATCTAGCTTCTATATTATAATAGCTTAGCTATCTTATTAATAACCTCCTATTTTATAGTTAGCTACTAAAGAGATACTACTATATAGAGAGGCTTCTAAATTAAGCTATCTACTTAAAGGCTAATATCTAAGAGCTCTAGCTATATCTACTATCTATTAGCTAGAAGGCTAGCACCTCTTACTAACTTAAAAATATAAAGCTAAGCTTTTATTAGTAGATAAAGTAGTAAACCTCTCTCTTAATAGAGAAAGAAGAGCAGCTAAATATAGCTAGAGTCTAGCTTATAGTAAGAGTAAAGCTAAATCCTAGAGTATACTCCCTATAGGGGGGTAGGGGAGGCTTTATAGTAGTCTGCTTCTAAGTTTTAGAGAGCTCTTACTACTTTAGTAGCCTTAACTCTCTAAGAGGCAGATACTATAAGTAAAGAGGTATTATATATATTTAAGGTTTAGGCTTAGTACTAATATTTATCTAGGCTATATTAAGCAGGCTAAGTAAATATTAGTAGTCTAGTTTAGTACTAGTAAATAGCTAGTATAGCTAAGAAGGCTAGATATATAATAGTATAAGCACTTTTAGTAATAAGTTAGTAGAATAGGATAAAAGGATACTAAGACTAAGTATATAGTAATATAGTAGCTTCTAGCAGCCTATTAGATAGGTAATATAAAGTAAGGCTAGAGCTTAGTATATAATAGTATAGTAGCTTTTAGCAGCTAGCTAGCAGAGTAATTTTTAGTAAGGCTAGAGCTTAGTATATAGTAGTATAGTAGCTTCTAGCAGTCTATTAGATAAATAATATAAAGTAAGACTAGAGCTTAGTATATAGTAGTATAGTAGCTTCTAGCAGCTAGCTAGTAGAGTAGTCTTTAATAAAGCTAGAGCTTAATATATAGTAGTATAGCAGCTCCTAGCAGCCTATTAGGTAGGTAATATAAAGTAAGGCTAGAGCATAGTATATAGTAGCATAGCAGCTCCTAGTAGCTAGCTAGTAGAGTAGTCTTTAGTAAGACTAGAGCTTAGTATATAGTAGTATAGCAGCTCCTAGTAGCCTATTAGTTAGAGCTTAGTATATAGTAGTATAGTAGCTTCTAATAGCTAGCTAGCAGAGCAGTCTTTAATAAGACTAGAGCTTAGTATATAGCAGTATAGCAGTCTAAGCTATAGAGAGCTAGGTTTATAATAGAACTATAGCTCCTATAATAAGATAAGAGCTAGAGGTAGCTAGGTAGCTAGGTATATAGTAGTATAATAGCTCTAGTACTAAAATAGCAGCTAGAGAGAGCTTATAGAGAGGGAAAGCCTAGCTTTACTACTTACTACTTAGCAGCCTATAGTATTATATATATTAATAAGTTAGTAGAGAGGCTAGTTAGTAGGTAATATAAGCCACTTTAATACTTAATAGTATATAGGCTTATATATAGCTTAGAGGTAAGGCTACTATATAGTAAGAGATAGGTATCTAGAGAAGCTGCTAATAGTTAGTAGGTAGGTAGATATATAGATACTAATATAAAGCTTATATAAGCTATTAAGTAGGAGAAAGCGGGGAGAGTATAGTAGCTTTACCCTACTCCTCTTATAAACCCTCTAGTATATTTTCAGTCTAAGTTTTACTAATTAGTGCTTATACTAGAAAAGATATTCTAATTAAATTAGATTTATATAGGAAAATAAAAAAATTATCTTATAGTTACTTTATATAGAAAAGAGGTTATATATAGCTAGGTAACTAAAATTTAGAAATCTATTTCTGCCCAGGAGCCCTCTAGGCTTAAAGGGAAAATATAGGTAGTTTTAGTAGGCTTTTATTAGTAAGTTATAGAGAACCCCCCTCTATAAGGTTTGCTATTAGGTCTGCTATAGCTAGTTTCTTATTTAAGAGTACTTTTATACTTATATCTCTAACTTTTACTAAATTTTAAAAATTTATTTCCACTTAGAAGTCTTCTAGGCTTAAAGGGAAAATATAAGCAGTTTTAGCAGGCCTCTTTTAATAGGTTATAGAGAACCCCCCTCTATAAGATCTACTATAAGGTCTACTATAGCTAGTTTCTTATTTAAAAGTACTTTTATACTTATATTTCTAACTTTTACTAAATTTTAAAAATTTATTTCTACTTAGAAGCCTTTTAGGCCTAAAGGGAAAATATAAGTAGTTTTAGTAGGCCTCTTTTAGTAGGTTATAGAGAACCCCCCTCTATAAGGTCTGCTATAAGATCTATTATAGCTAGTTTCTTATTTAAGGGTACTTTTATACTTATATTTCTAACTTTTACTAAATTTTGAAAATTTATTTCTACCTAGAAGTCTTCTAGGTTTAAGAGGAAAATATAAATAGTTTTAGCAGGCTTTTATTAATAAGCTATAGAGAACCCCCCTCTATAAGGTTTGCTATAAGGTCTACTATAGCTAGTTTCTTATTTAAGGGTACCTTTATACTTATATTTCTAACTTTTACTAAATTTTAAAAATTTATTTCTATTTAAGAGCTTTCTAGGCCTTAGAAGAAAATATAGATAGTTTTAGTAGGCCTTTATTAGTAAGCTATAGAGAACCCCCCTCTATAAGGTTTACTATAAGAGTTACTAAGTACTACCTTTTTAACGCTTACTAAATTTTAAAAATTTATTTCCACCTAGAGGCTTTCTAGATCTAAGGGAAAAATATAAGCAGTTTTAGCAGGCCTTTATTAATAAGCTATAGAGAACCTCCCTCTATAAGGTTTGCTATAAGAGTTACTAAGCACTACCCTTTTAACTTTTACTAAATTTTAAAAATTTATTTCTATTTAGAAGCCTTTTAGGCTTAAGGGGAAAATATAGGCAGTTTTAGCAGGCCTTTATTAGTGAGTTATAGAGAACCCCCCTCTATAAGGTTTACTATAAGGTCTGCTATAGCTAGTTTCTTATTTAAGGGTACTTTTATACTTATATTTCTAACTTTTACTAAATTTTAAAACTTTATTTCTATCTAGAAGCCTTTTAGGTCTAAGAGAAAAATATAGGTAGTTTTACTAAATCTTTATTAGTAGGTTATAGAGGATAACTCTCTATAAGATTTACTATAAGGCCTACTAAGCTTCTATATTTCTAACTTTTTCTAAATTTTAAAACTTTATTTCTATCTAGAAGCCTTCTAGATCTAAGAGGAAAATATAAGTAGTTTTAATAGGTCTCTTTTAGTAAGTTATAGAGAACCCCCCTCTATAAGGTTTACTATAAGAGTTATTAAGCTCTGCTCTTTTAACTTTTTCTAAGTTTTAAAAATTTATTTCTACTTAAACGCCTTCTAGGTCTAAGGGGAAAATATAGATAGTTTTAGTAAGCCTTTATTAATAAGTTATAGAGAACCCCCCTCTATAAGGTCTACTATAAGGTCTATTATAACTAATTTCTTATTTAAAGGTATCTTTATATCTATATTTCTAACTTTTACTAAATTTTAAAAATTTATTTCTACTTAGAGGTTTTCTAGATCTAAGAGGAAAATATAAGTAGTTTTAGCAGGCCTCTTTTAGTAAGTTATAGAAAATCCCCCTCTATAAGGTTTATTATAAGAGTTATAAAGCTTTACTTTTTTAACTTTTTCTAAGTTTTAAAAATTTATTTCTATTTAAAAGCCTTTTAGATCTAAGAGAAAAATATAAATAGGTTTAGTAAGCCTCTTTTAGTAGGTTATAAAGAACTTCCCTCTATAAGGTCTATTATAAGGTTTATTATAGCTAGTTTCTTATTTAAGGATACTTTTATACTTATATTTCTAACTTTTACTAAATTTTAAAAGTTTATTTCTATCTAGAAGCCTTTTAGATCTAAGAGAAAAATATAGGTAGTTTTACTAGACCTTTATTAATAGATTATAGAGGATAACTCTCTATAAGGTTTACTATAAGGCCTACTAAGCTTTTATATTTCTAACTTTTTCTAAATTTTAAAACTTTATTTCTATCTAGAAGCCTTCTAGATCTAAGAGGAAAATATAAGTAGTTTTAATAAGCTTCTTTTAGTAGGTTATAGAGAACCCCCTTCTATAAGGTTTACTATAAGAGTTATTAAGCTCTGCTTTTCTAACTTTTTCTAAGTTTTAAAACTTTATTTCTACTTAAAAGCCTTCTAGGTTTAAGAAGAAAATATAAATAGTTTTAGTAAGCCTTTATTAGTAAGTTATAGAGAACCCCCTTCTATAAGATCTACTATAAGGTCTATTATAACTAATTTCTTATTTAAGGGTATCTTTATATCTATATTTCTAACTTTTACTAAATTTTAAAAATTTATTTCTACTTAGAGGTTTTCTAGATCTAAGAGGAAAAT
Source organism: Colletotrichum neosansevieriae (assembly GCA_036785495.1). NCBI lineage: Eukaryota > Fungi > Ascomycota > Sordariomycetes > Glomerellales > Glomerellaceae > Colletotrichum > Colletotrichum neosansevieriae. Next base: position 7,765 of record JAVHLV010000740.1, read on the forward strand.
ATAAGTAGTTTTAGCAGGCCTCTTTTAGTAAGTTATAGAAAACCCACCTCTATAAGGTTTATTATAAGAGTTACTAAGCTTTACTTTTTTAACTTTTTCTAAGTTTTAAAAATTTATTTCTATCTAGAAGCTTTTTAAATCTAAGAGAAAAATATAAGTAGGTTTAGTAAGCCTCTTTTAATAGGTTATAGAGAACCCCCCTCTATAAGATCTACTATAAGGTTTGCTATAGCTAGTTTCTTATTTAAAAGTACTTTTATACTTATATTTCTAACTTTTACTAAATTTTAAAAATTTATTTCTATCTAGAAGCCTTTTAAGCTTAAAGGGAAAATATAAGTAGTTTTAGTAAGCCTCTTTTAGTAGGTTATAGAAAACCCCCCTCTATAAGGTCTACTATAAGATCTACTATAGCTAGTTTCTTATTTAAGGGTATTTTTATGCTTATATTTCTAACTTTTCTTAAATTTTGAAAATTTATTTCTACTTAGAAGCTTTCTAGGCCTAAGGGGAAAATATAGGTAGTTTTAGCAGTCTTTTATTAGTAGGTTATAGAGAACCCCCCTCTATAAGGTCTACTATAAGGTCTGCTATAGCTAGTTTCTTGTTTAAGTATACTTTTATACTTAGGTTTCTAACTTTTACTAAATTTTAAAATTTTATTTCTACTTAGAGGCTCTCTAGACTTAAACTAAAAATATAGGTGGTTTTTATAGACTCTTATTAGTAGATTATAGAGGACCCCCCTTTATAAGATTCCCTATAAGGTCTACTATAAATAGTTTCTTATTTAAGGGTACTTTTATACTTATATTTCTAATAGCTAAACTTTAAAAATTTATTTTATATTATAGATACTATACTATAAAAATAAAACTTATACTAAGATAATTAGGCTATACTTAGTATATTTAAGTAGTTACCTCTCTAAGTATCCCTCTATAAGGTAATATAAGTTTACCTTATAATTTAAAATTTTTATAAGATAATTTTTTTATTTTCCTATATAAATCTGATTTAATTAGAATAAAAATTCTAGTATAAGCTTAAATCTATAAAGTCTAACCTAAAAAGTTATTAGAGAGTATATAGGAGGTAGTAGGTTAGAGCAGCTCTATACTTTAGGGTGTTCTAACCCTACTATCTCTTATATAGGAGTATTTAGAATAGTTAAGTTTAAACTAGTAGGTTTAGTATCTTTTATTTAGTGGGTTTAGATCCTCTATATACTAAGTAACCTGCTATAAGCTAGTATAAGTCTACTATTTAAGTTAAATTTTTTATAAAATAATTTTTTTATTTTCCTATATAAATCTGATTTAATTAGAATATTTTTTCTAGTATAAGCCTAAATCTATAAAGTCTTATCTAAAAAGCTATTAGAGGGTATATAGGAGGTAGTAGGCTAGAGTAATTTTATATTCCAGGGTGTTCTAACTCTACTATCTCTTATATAGAAGTCTTTAAAACTACTCAGTTTAAACTAGTAGGTTTAGTATCTTCTATTTAATAGGTTTTAGCACTTTATATTTTAAGTAACTTACTATAAGCTAGTATAAGTCTACTATTTAGGTTAAATTCTTTATAAGATAATTTTTTTGTTTTCCTATATAAATCTGATTTAATTAAAATAAAAATTATAGTATAAGCCTGAATTTGCAGAGTCTAACCTAAAAAGCTAATAGTAGGTATATAAGAGGTAGTAGGCTAGAGTAACTCTATACCCTAGAGTGTTTTAACCTTACTACCTCTTATCTAGGGATATTTAGAATAGTTATATTCTAACTAGTAACTTTAGGGGTTTTTATATAATAGGTTATAGTAGTTAACCCTCTATAAGGTTTTATAAAAGTTACTATAAGTGTGCTTTTTAATAAAAAGCTTCTCTAAAAAGAGCTTTCTATTTCTTAATATAAATTTGATTTAATTATAATTAAAGCAAGAACCTAAAGTTATATTAGTATAGGGTAAATAAGAAGTAGTAAGCTAGAATAACTCTATACCCTAAAGTGTTCTAACTCTATTACTTCTACTCTATAAGTATTATAAGAGATATTATAAAATCTAACTCTAATTTTAGTAATATCTAGCTATTTATTACCTCTATAATAGTAGCTAGTAGAGCTTATATATTAGTATGCCCCTCTATAAATTAGAAATTCACTTTACTATAGAGTTAAAGAACTACTAGTTAGTATATAAAAAGAGCACTATATAGTGTTAGTAGGTGTTTAAGAGCTTTATAATTAGTAAATACTTCTATAAGTTATTTTATATAGTATAGATATTCTATATTATCTAGATTATAGTATTATTACCCCCTATAAAGCCTGTAGCTCTGGCTGGGCTATAGGGAGTTAATAGCAGTAATTAAACTTTTACTTAGTGGTTTGCCTAGATATACCTGCTAGCTGGATTTTATTTAGAGCCTTTTTAGAAGTTATAGATAGTTTAAGAACTAGAATTATTCTATAGGTTTAACTCTATTAGATAACTACTTAGCTATTAACTATAATATATTATTTTATATAGTTTAAATATTCTATATTATCTACATTATAGTGTTATTACCCCCTATAAAGCTTGCAGCTCTAGCTAGGCTATAGAGGGTTAATAGCAGTAATTAAACTTTTACTTAGTGGTTTGCCTAGATATATCTGCTAGCTAGATTTTATTTAGAGCCTTTCTAGGAGTTTAGAGGGTTTAAGAGCTAGAATTATTCTATAGGTTTAGCTCTATTAGATAACTACTTAGCTAGTAACTACTATGTATTATAGTTATATTACTTAAATATTCTATATTATCTAGGCTATTATACTATTACTATCTATATAGCTTATAGCTCTAGCTAAGCTATAGGTAGTTTATAGTAGTAGCTAACCCTTTACTTAGCAGCTTACCTAGATATACCTACTAGCTAAAGTCTCTATATAGTACTTTAGGGAATATTCTTATAAGTATTATAAGAGATCTTAAGAGTAGCTATAAAGAGCCTAATTTAGTAAACTACTCTTAGAGTTAACTTCTTTTATCTAAATAATTAAACTAAGAGTTTACTAAAAGCTTAAGATAGCTAATCTTTAGGTATCTAGATATAGATTTTTAGTAGTAATATAACTAAATATAGAGATAATAGTAGAAGCTCTAGGCAGAGTTTTCTTTTCTTCTTAATAGTTTATTACCCTAAAACCAGGCTATCTAGAGCTAGAGTTTAATAGCTAGAAGAGCCTAGTACTTATATTAGGTCTAGTATACTCTTAATATCTATTAAAAATCTATAGAAAGGAATAATTCTTATACTAGGTTATACTTATAGCTATACTAGGTTACCTAGCTAGAATAGCTAGTTACTATATTAATATAGATAAGAGAAGTTAGTAAAATAAATCTATAACTTTAGGGTAATAACTACTTCTAAGGGGTAGATATATTAAGCTTTAGGCAGATAGCCTAGAGCAGGTTACTACTAGCTAGATAACTAGCTAGTAGCTTATAGTTTCTACGTTTAGATATATTTAGCAGGCTTTAGTTATCTAGTATACTATTATAATCTAACTTAAAATATATATAGGTTAGAGGTTATTAAATACCCTATCTAAAATATAGTATTATAAAAACTAGAAAGTAGTATTAATATAATATAATTTCTGCCTAGTGCTCTAAATATTAAAGTAAAGTAATTTAACTAAGTATAGGTAAATAGCAGGAGTAACTCTAACTTAAATAGTTAGAGAGCAGGGAGCAGCTATACTAAAAACTATATTTAGAGGGTTATAAGAATAGTGCTAAAAGGTAACTATTAGTAAGTATATATCTTATAATACTATTAAATTATAGAGAGCTTCTTAAGCTTTCTGCTACTATAGCCTAATAGAAGATAAGTATAGTACTAGCAGGTTAACAGCTCTTAGGGTTAGGGTTAGGGTTAGGGTTAGGGTTAGGGTTAGGGTTAGGGTTAGGGTTAGGGTTAGGGTTAGGGTTAGGGTTAGGGTTAGGGTTAGGGTTAGGGTTAGGGTTAGGGTTAGGGTTAGGG
>JAVHLV010000741.1:0-11767 GCA_036785495.1 Colletotrichum neosansevieriae
TATAGTAATAAAAATAGTAAAAATAAGAACCCTTTTAAGTAAAAAAATAACCCTCTTATTATAAAACCTATATTTATAAATTTATTAAATATTCCTCTAAACCTATCTCTTATACTTTTTTAATTTCCAATAAAGTCCCAAGTTCCTATTTAAGGGTACTTCTCCTATTTAAGGGTACTTCTCCTATTTAAGGGTACTTCTCCTATTTAAGGGTACTTCTTTTTTAGCACTATATTCTAGTATATACCTGCTATAATTCTAGTATATCTTAGATATTTCTATTTAAAGGTACTTATTTTTTAGCAGTCTGCTTTAGTACTTACCTACTATAATTCTAGTATATCTTAGTAGTTTCTATTTAAGGGTACTTCTTTTTTAGTGGACTGTTCTAGTATATACCTGCTATAAATCCAGTATACCTTAGAGGTTCCTATTTAAAGATACTTCTTTTTTAGCAGTCTGTTCTAGCACCTCTACGCTATAGTTCTAGTATATCTTAGGGGTTCCTATTTAAGAGTACTTCTTTTTTAGCGGTCTGCTCTAGTAGCTAGGTGCTATAAATATAGGGTATCTTAGGGGTTCCTATTTAAGGGTACTTCTTTTTTAGCAGTCCGTTCTAGCAGCTAGGCGCTATAAATATAGGGCACCTTAGAGGTTTCTATTTAAAAGTACTTCTTTTTTAGCAGTCTGTTCCAGCACCTCTATACTATAATTCTAGTATATTTTAGAGGTTTCTATTTAAGGATACTTCTTTTTTAGCTATCTGCTTTAGCACTCACCTGCTATAATTCTAGCATATCTTAGTGGTTCCTATTTAAGGGTACTTCTTTTTTAGTAGTCTGTTCTAGTATATACCTGCTATAATTCTAGTATATCTTAGAGGTTTCTATTTAAGGGTACTTCTTTTTTAGCAGTCTGTTCTAGCACTTACCTGCTATAAATACAGAGCACCTTTAGCGCTTACCCGCTATAAATATAGAGCACTTTAGGGGTTCCTATTTAAGGGTACTTCTTTTTTAGTAGTCTGTTCCAGCATATACCCGCTATAATTCCAGTATATTTTAGAGGTTTCTATTTAAGGGTACTTCTTTTTTAGCAGTCTGTTCTAGCACTTACCTGCTATAAATATAGAGCACCTTTAGCGCTTACCTGCTATAAATATAGAGCACTTTAGGGGTTTCTATTTAAGGGTACTTCTTTTTTAGTAGTCTGTTCTAGCACTCACCCACTATAAATATAATGCACCTTAGAGGTTTCTATTTAAGGGTACTTCTTTTTTAGCAGTCTGTTCTAGTGCCTCTGCGCTATAATTCCAGTGCATCTTAGGGGTTTCTATTTAAGGGTACTTCTTTTTTAGTGGTCTGTTCTAGCACTCACCTGCTATAAATATAGAGCACCTTAGAGGTTTCTATTTAAGAGTACTTCTTTTTTAGCAGTCTATTCTAGCACTTACCTGCTATAAATATAGAGCACTTTTAGCACTTACCTACTATAAATACAGAGCACCTTAGAGGTTCCTATTTAAGAGTACTTCTTTTTTAGTAGTCTGTTCTAGTACCTCTATGCTATAATTCTAGTATATCTTAGAGGTTTCTATTTAAGGGTACTTTTTTTTTAGCTGTCCGCTTTAATGCTTACCTGCTATAATTCTAGTATACCTTAGTAGTTCCTATTTAAGAGTATTTCTTTTTTAGTGGTCCGTTCTAGTATATACCTGCTATAAATCCAGCACACCTTAGTGGTTCCTATTTAAGGGTACTTCTTTTTTAGCAGTCTGTTCTAGCATATACCCGCTATAAATCTAGTATATCTTAGGGGTTTCTATTTAAGGGTACTTCTTTTTTAGTGGTCTGTTCTAGCACTTACCTGCTATAAATACAGAGCACCTTTAGCACTTACTTGCTATAAATACAGAGCACCTTAGGGGTTTCTATTTAAGGGTACTTCTTTTTTAGCAGTCTGTTCTAGTATATACCTGCTATAAATCTAGCATATCTTAGAGGTTCCCATTTAAGGGTACTTCTTTTTTAGCAGTCTGTTCTAGCACTCACCTACTATAAATATAGAGCACCTTTAGTGCTTACCTGCTATAAATATAGAGCACCTTAGAGGTTTCTATTTAAGGGTATTTCTTTTTTAGTGGTCTGTTCTAGTACTTACCTGCTATAAATATAGAGCATCTTAGGGGTTCCTATTTAAGGGTACTTCTTTTTTAGCTATCTATTCTAGCACCTAGCTGCTACTACTAGGGTGTAGCTTATTTAAGGGTACTTCTCTTTGCCTAGCAAGGCCTTAGGCCTATTTAAGGGTCCTTCTTTATCCCACTATAATACTTATAGCTAGGTATTAGCCCTATTAGCTGTTCTAGAGTCTTCTAGCATATAAAAGAGTTATAGAGCAGTAACTCTATAATATTAATACTCTAATAGAGGTAATTACCTAGAGCCCCTGCTATGCTTAGGGGTTACCTCTAAGTTAACCCCTAGCGCAACTCGTTGTCCAGGCAGTGTAGAGGCCCCTAGAGTATGCTAATCACCCTGTAGTGGTGTTAACAGCCTGCCTATAGTTATCTTTATCTCTAAGACAGTTAATAGAAACCTTGTATTCTAGCAGCTTATAGGCTACCTAGTTTATAAGGAAATTAAGGTAAAGGAGGGCTTACCCTTAGCAGATTATAATAATAAGGCTACTCTACTACTTATAAAACCCTTTTATATATCTAAGTTATCTGTAAAGGATTTATCCCTGCTTATACTAAAATTATAATTTATAAAATACCACTACTTATTTTAAGAGTAGTAGAGGAATTACCTGCTAAGATGCTAAACTAAAGCCTATTTATATCTATCTATATATATAGGAGATATTATTATATTCTAGCATAGATTCTGACTTAGAGGCGTTTAGCTATTATCTAGCAGATAGTAGTATTATAGCACTGCCTGGTCAGATAGCTGCAAAAACTAATTATCTGAATTAGCAGTTTCTCTTATACTAAGCTAAATTACTATTATAATAAGGTTATTAGTAGGGTAAAACTAACCTATCTTATAATAGTTTAAACCCAGCTTATATTTCCTATTTATTTTATACTATGCTTATATCTTTACTAATACCTACCCTCCTAACTAGATAGGCTTTATAAGTTAAGTCTAAGACTCTTATCTTATCTCTATTTAAGCATAATACTACTAGGCTTAAATAGAAATTTCCTCCTATATCACTGCCCCTAAGATACCTTATACTACAGGCACTTAGTATTAAGGCATAGTTTTCCATAGACCTAGTATATCCCTTAAGCAGTCTCTCTATAAGAGGACTATCTACACCTTTCTATGCTCTATAATAGTAGCTATTAGGTTACCCTTAATAGTACTTATCTCAGGATTAGTATTAGTTTATAGTTTTATATATAAACTCTAAGCCTCCCCCAAACTAGGTTATATTACTATATAGCCCCTATAGTTATATGCTATATTAACTAGCTAGTAGCCCCTATAAGTAGGGGGAACTAACTATTCCCACTAATAGAGTTTCTACTATTTCATCAAAACCAGAATAATACCATAATTTAGTGGGTAAATAATCTAACACTTACCAAATTCTACTTTAGTATAATAGGAAGAGCTAACATTAAAGGATCAAAAAGCAACATTACTATAAACGCTTAGCTACTATAAGCTAATTATCCCTATAGTAACTTTTCTAGCACCTCTAGCCTTAAATTTTAAGAAACTAAAGGATTAATAGGCCACACTTTTATAGTTTATATTTATACTAAAAATCAAAATTAAGAAAACTTTTACCCTTTTATTCTACTAGAGATTTCTATTCTCTATAAGCCCCTCTTAGAACACCTATATTATAGTTTAACAGATATACTGCTCCAGCTAAACTCCCCACCTAATAATATCTTTAACCCAGATCAGCCTATAAAAAACCTTAAAACTAGAAGTTAGATGAAAATCCAGCTCTGCTTTATTAAATAAGTAAAAAAATAATAGAAGTAGTGGTATTTCACTAGCACTAAAGCTCCTACCTATTCTATACCTCTTATATCTTTTTATAATATTAAACTAGAGTTAAGCTTAATAGGGTCTTCTTTTTCTACTAATTCTGCTAAGCCTATTCCCTTAGCTATAGTTTTGCTAGATAGTAGATAGAAATAGTGGGAATCTTATTAATCTATTTATATATATCACTAATTAGATAATAAGGTATTTAGCTACCTTAAAAGCTTTTAGTAGGTAAAGTCTCTTAGTATATCCTAAACTATATCTTAAGTCTAGGCTCTAGGGGGCCTAAACCCACTACTATCTAGTTATTAAACTTTACCCCTATTTCTAGGAGGATATAGGGCTTAGCTGTGCAGTTATCTAATCCTTACTGTGTTAATACTATCCCCAGGAGCTATTAACCTGCTAGTACTATACTTATCTTTTATTAGGCTATAATAGTAGAAGGCCTAAGGAGGTCCCTGCAATTTAACAGTATTATAAGATAGATACTTACTAATAGTTACCTTTTTAGTGCTATTCTTATAACCCTCTTAACATAGTAGTAGCAGTAATACCGCTCCCACTTACTAACTATTTAAGTTATAGTTACTCCCACTATTTACCCACACTTAGTTAAATTACTTCACTTTAATATTTAGAGCACTAGGCAGAAATTATATTATATTAATACCACTTTCTAGCTATTATAATACTATATTTTAATTAGATAGTTAGATTCCCCTTATCTATACTAGTTCTAAGTTAGTTATTAACTATATACTAGACAGCTAAAGTCTGCTAAAGGTGTTAGAACCTAGATACTAGAAGCCTCTAGCTAGTTACCCAGCTAGTAGCAACCTGCTTCTAAGCTGTCTACCTAAAGCCTAATATATCTAACTTTTAGAGCTAATCCTTATCTTAAAGTTATAGATCTGTTTTACTAACTTCTCTTATCTATATTATTCTATTAATTAGAGGCTATTTACCTTAGAAACCTGCTATAATTATAAGTATAACTTAGTATAAGAATTATTCCTTTTTATAGATTTTTAAGAGATATTAAGAGTATACTAGACCTAATAGAAGTGCTAGGCTCTTTTAGCTATTAAACTCTAGCTCTGGATAAACTAATTTCAGGGTAATAGACTATTAAGAAGAAAAGAGAACTCTACCTAGAGCCCCTGCTATTATCTCTGCATTTAGTTGTGTTGCTGCGCAAAACCTATATCTAGGTACTGGAATATTAACTAGCTTTCCTTTTACTATATAGGGTATAAGTGTCCCTTTAAAATAGAACTTCCCTATAGCTTAGAATTAACTAACCTATATCTAACTACTATTTATATAGAACCTTTTCCCACTTTAGTCCTTTAAGTTCTTATTAAAGTATTTGCTACTACTACTAAGATCTATACTAGAAGCTGTTCTATCTAGGCTTATACTCTAGGCTTTATTACTGACCTCTATATCTGCCTACTCCTTAGTATATTGTTTCTATACTAAGAGTAAGATATAGGTAAGACACTTAAGTGCTATCTATTTTTAGGGCTAGTATATTTAGCAGGTGAGTTATTATATAGTTCTTAGTAGATTCTAACTTCTATAGCTACTATTCTGCTATTAAAATATACTAATACCTTTTATAGTATCTGATAAGTATCTACTCTAGCACCTTAACCTTATATTTAGTTTATCCTATATTACCAGTTCTGCTTATTAAAAATAGCCTACTAGTATTAATATATTTAAATACCTATATTTAGCTAAGTAATAAGGGCTTCTTATATATTTAAAGTTTAAGAATAGATAAAGGTAATATAGCACCTCTAAGTCTCTAATTATTCACTTTACCTTATAAAACTAAGTTTAACACTGCTATTCTGAGAGAAACTTTAGCAGAAACCAGCTACTAGAAGGTTTAATTAGTCTTTTACTCCTATATATATATTTAATAATTAATTTGCATATTAGAACTACTATAAGCCTCTACTAGAGTTTCCTCTAGCTTTACCCTATATATATATAGTTTACCTTCTTTTAGGTCTAACCCTATATACTCTTACTTAAATCTATCTAAGAATATCAGGATCAGTTAATAATATACTAAAGCTCTTACCTATATTTACTTTTATTATATATAGGGGTTTAACACCTAAACACTTATATATAAGGTTAACTCCTTAGTCTATGTTTTAAGACGGGTTGCTAATAACTATTATACTAGTATCTTTGCAGAGCATATACTTTAGCCCACTAAAGGGTATTATATAACAGGCTATAATACTCTTTAAAGAGAGCTATATTTTTAAAGCTTTTATCCCTAATAGTAAGCTAATACTAGTCTAAGCTAGTAAAGTGTTCTAGCTATAAAAGCTAGGTGATTTACTAGATATAAGTCTAGTTATAAGTGCTTCTCTTTTAATAATTTTATATACTATTTAACCCTCTTTTTAAAGTGCTTTTTATCTTTTAATTACTCTACTTATATACTATTAGTCTCTAGCTAGTATTTAGCTTTAGAAGAAATATACCTCCTATTTTAAGTAGTATTTCCAAACTACTTAACTTATTAAAGGAGCTTTATAAAGGCTTAGTATCTAACTATATAGAGCTCTTACCCTCTATAGTATTCTATTCCAGAAAACTTAGAAGGCACTATGCTAAAAGTATTCTCTGTAAATTATAACTTAGGCCTAGGAGCTAGATTTTAAATTTAAGCTATTACTGCTTTACTTGCTATTACTAGGGCAATTCCTATTAGTTTCTTTTCCTCTACTTATTAATATACTTAAGTTTAGCAGGTATTTCTACCTAATCTGAGGTTAACCTTATAAAATTAGGGGGGTTTAATAGTAGAAGTTCCTCTAGATCCTAGTATAAGATAAGATATTACTATATAAAGGAGGCTCTAGGAAGAGTCTACTACTACCTTTAAGGGCCTATATAAACTATAGGGCCCTAACACTAAGCAGTACTTAAGGGTTAAAATAACGCTTAGACAGGTATACCTGCTAGAATACTAGTAGGTATAATATGCGTTTAAAGATTTAATAATTCACTAAATTCTATAATTTATATTACTTATTATATTTTACTATGTTCTTTATTAATACTAGAACTAAGAGATCTATTATTAAAAGTTTTAATTATTTTGCTTATTTCACTTAGAAGAAATATTATTAAATCAGAGTTTAGTTATCCTCTAGTAGGCACCCCACTACCTAGGCCCCTATAAGTGGGGGTTTAGAGCTAGTAGCTAGGAGGCATCCTTTTTAGAGGAATAGCCTACTTACTAAAGTAATAGTTAAAGGTATATTTATAAAGAGTTATAGAGTAGTAACTTAGTAATAATCCCTCTACTAGTTTACTAATAGAGACCTTATTATAACTTTTACTTCCTCTAAATAACTAAGTTTAGATAACTTTCCAGCTCTAAGTAGTAGTTACTTACCTCTCTAAGCTAGTCTAAAAGCCTTACTAAGCTATTTAATTAGTAGTAGTAATAGGTAGTATATATAAAGGGCAGGGATATAATTAATGCAAGCTAATAACTTATACTTACTAGGAATTCCTTATTAAAGAGCAATAATTGTAATACTCTATCCCTAGTATAACAGAGTTTAATAAGATTACCTAGCCCTTTTAGATAAGAAAGTACTTACTAGCTCTGTTAGTATAATATATATATAGCCTAGAATATCTAAGAGTATTATAGCATTTTAGATTTCCTACTAGTAGGAGGACTGCTAACTTGTCTAGGAGTAAGTTTTTATCTATATTAGCCTATTAGGCTTTTTCAGATAGGCAGGCTTTTTACCTAGAATTAGCATATACTTTAAGCTCTTATAAGCCTATCCCTTTATATGCGTTATAACAGCTTAGTATTACTTAAGCTTACTATAAGATTAGCTGCTACTTAAGAGCAGTTAGGTGTTCCCTATACTAGGTAGTGTTACCTATAATATATATTTAGAAGTATTTCTCTATCTAATAGTTAGAAACTTCTCCTATAGAGATAAAGTTACTAGACTAGCAGTTATTTTTAATAAGGTTTATTTTTATAAGCCTATAATAGTTAACCTGTTATTGCCTTAAACTTCTATTAGCTTAAGCTAATAGTTTCTCTAAGAAGCTAGTATACTGCTAAAGTAATATAAGCTATTTAGTAGGTTAAGGTCTTATTTATTATTATAATTAAGCAGATAAATTACTCTACTAACTAAGAATAGCTATATACTATTACCTATAAAATCAAAAAAGAGCTCTTAATCTGTTAATCCTTATTATATCTAGACCTAGTAAGTTTCCCTGTGTTAAGTTAAATTAAGCTATAGGCTCTACCCCTAATAGTGCTCTTCTATTAATTTCTTTAAGTTTTAGTCTTATAACTATACTCCCCTTAAAGTCTAAGTACTTTAATTTCTTATAAGGTGCTAAATAAGTTAAAAAATAATATTATCTAATTCCTAGTTAGTATAGTTTATAGTTAAAACTATAATAATATCTGATTATCTTTAATCTTCTAACTTTTATTTCTAATAAATAAAAATATCCTTAATAAATACTTTTATAATAGTTAGTCTTTAATAAATCTAAGAATTTTACCTCTAATAATTAAATACTAATACTCCTAACTATTCCTATTAATTATTATAGTAGTCCTAGAAACTAATAAAATAGAACTACATATCCTATTCTATTATTTTATACTAATATATTTAAATATAGGCCTGTCTAGAACACTCTAATTTTTTTAAAGTAAAAGTTCTGTTTTCCCAGCATACCTAGTAAAGGGTATATAGTTCTATAAAAGGAAAGCACTAACTAGTAGAGTACTTATAGTAAGGCAAACCCCCTAGCTAATATTAAGGTTCTACTATAAGCTTTTTAACTATAATAACTTTAATATATGCTATTAGAGCTGGAATTATTATAGCTGCTAGTACTAGACTTACCCTCTAATTATTCCTTATTAAGGGATTTAAATTATACTTATTCTAATTATAAGACCTAAAAGAGTCCTATATTAGTATTTATTATTACTACCTCCCTATATTAGGATTAGATAATTTATATGCTTACTACCTTTCTTAGATATAGTAGCTATTTCTCAGGCTTCTTTTCCAGGGTTAAGCCCTAACCCTCTATTACCTATTATAACTATACTAGAATACTACTCTAGTATTAAAAGTTAATAGGAAAGAAATTTAAATAAACTATTACTAGTATAAGGCTATATAATTTAAGAAGTTATTATAAATCACTAGTAAGCTTTAAAGAGTATTAGTTTTTAATCTAATAAATATATCTCTTCTAAAGTTGGGATTTTTAGTATATATTAGCTCTAGAATTACCATAGTTATCTAAGTAGTAAGGTACTATTAAATAAATAATAACTTATATAATAAGCTATTTATAGTTTTACTATATAATTACTTATACTTAGATATATATAGCTTAATCTTTAAGATAAGTATATAACTACTAGCAGAATTAACTAGGTAACTATTATATACTATAGATAGCTATTAGAACTAGAGAGCACCTAAAGAACTTTTATTACTAGTATTACCTATACCCCTAAAAGGACTAGGTATTACTAGAGCAGACTACTAGCTAGGCTTATAGTGCTCCAGGTAGCTTCTAACTTCTCCTACTAAGTTTCCCAGAGCACCTTCTACTATACTAGCTTCCTAGAGGGTTATATAGTTTAGGTGCTCTAAGGCAGGTAACTAACCTAGCTGCTACTGCTATTAGGTGTTAGCAGCTAGTATTAAACCTAAAAACCTTACTATAATACTAGCTAGAAGCTATATATCTATAAATACTATTACTTAGAACTAGGGGGTATAAGGCCTAAAAGTCTCTATATAAAATCTAGCTAGTAGAAATACTTAGGTAAACTATGCTAAGTAGAAGGTTAATAACTGCTATAAAACCCCCTATAACTTAGCTAAAGCTGCAGGCTTTATAGGGGGTAATAATATAGTAATCTAGAAGATATAGGATATATACTAAATTTTAGTAGCACCTACTAATAGGCTAAGTTAGATACTCTATTAGTACTAGTAGATACTACTAGCTTTTCTTCTTATAGGCCTACTAATACTTTTTTAAGCCTACTTCTATAAATCTAGGCTTATATTAGAATTTTTATTCTAATTAAATTAGATTTATATAGAAAAATAAAAAAATTATCTTATAGCTACTAACCTGTAAAAAGACCTTGCACACACTCTAATTAACTACCTAACCTCCCATACCTTATTACTACTACTACTACTTATATCTGACTATGCTAGGGCAAGATTTCACCCACCTAATAGGAGTCCCTATTTAAGAGTACTTCTTTTTTAGTAGTCCACTCTAGTAGCTAAGCACTATAAATATAGGGCATCTTAGAGGTCCCTATTTAAGAATACTTCTTTTTTAGTAGTTTACTCTAGTAGCTAGATACTATAAATACAGGACACCTTAGAGGTTCCTATTTAAGGGTACTTCTTTTTTAGTAGTCTGCTCTAATAGCTAGGCACTATAAATACAGGGTATCTTAGAGGTTCCTATTTAAGAGTACTTCTTTTTTAGCAGTCTGCTCTAGTAGCTAGGTACTATAAATATAGAGCATCTTAGAGGTCTCTATTTAAGGGTACTTCTTTTTTAGTAGTCTGCTCTAGTAGCTAGGTACTATAAATATAGGGTATCTTAGAGGTCCCTATTTAAGAGTACTTCTTTTTTAGCAGTTTATTCTAGTAGCTAGGTACTATAAATATAGGGTATCTTAGAGGTTTCTATTTAAAGATACTTCTTTTTTAGTAGTCTGCTCTAGTAGCTAGGCACTATAAATATAGGGCATCTTAGAGGTTTCTATTTAAGGGTATTTCTTTTTTAGTAGTCTGCTCTAGTAGCTGGGTGCTATAAATATAGGGTATCTTAGAGGTTTCTATTTAAGGGTATTTCTTTTTTAGTAGTCTGCTCTAGCAGCTAGGTGCTATAAATATAGGGTACCTTAGAGGTTCCTATTTAAGGGTACTTCTTTTTTAGCAGTCTGCTCTAGCAGCTAGGTGCTATAAATACAGAGCACCTTAGAGGTCCCTATTTAAGGATACTTCTTTTTTAGCAGTCTGCTCTAGTAGCTGGGTGCTATAAATATAGAGCACCTTAGAGGTTCCTATTTAAAAGTACTTCTTTTTTAGCAGTCTGTTCTAGTAGCTAGGTGCTATAAATATAGGGCATCTTAGAGGTTTCTATTTAAGAGTACTTCTTTTTTAGTAGTCTGTTCTAGTACTTACCTGCTATAAATATAGGGTATCTTAGAGGTTTCTATTTAAGGGTACTTCTTTTTTAGTAGTTTATTCTAGTACTTACTTACTGTAAATATAGTATATCTTAGAGGTCTCTATTTAAGGGTACTTCTTTTTTAGTAGTTTGTTCTAGTAACTAGGTGCTATAAATATAGAGTATCTTAGAGGTTTCTATTTAAGGATACTTCTTTTTTAGTAGTATACTATAGTAGCTAGGTATTATAAATATAGAGTATCTTAGAGGTTTCTATTTAAGGATACTTCTTTTTAAGTAGTATATTATAGTAGCTAGATATTATAGTTATATAATACTTTAGTAGTCTCTATTTAAAAATACTTTTCTAATATTATATTATAATACTTAAGTACTATAATTATAGAATACTTTAATAGCTTTTATTTAAATATATCTCTTATTTAGTACTATATTATACTAATTAAGTATTATAATTATAATATATTTTTAAA
>JAVHLV010000742.1:0-11758 GCA_036785495.1 Colletotrichum neosansevieriae
TATTTAACTACTTAAATCTTTATATATAGTATATTATCTTAAGCTATATATTTTAGTATAAGTTAATAATATATATTTATATTTTAAGCTTTAAAGCTTTTTTATATTATTTAAAAAAAAACCCTCTTCTTAAATATAAATTATTAAACTATTATAGTAATAAAAATAGTAAAAATAAGAACCCTTTTAAGTAAAAAAATAACCCTCTTATTATAAAACCTATATTTATAAATTTATTAAATATTTCTCTAAACCTATCTCTTATACTTTTTTAATTTCTAATAAAGTTCTAAGTTTCTATTTAAGGGTACTTCTCCTATTTAAGGGTACTTCTCCTATTTAAGGGTACTTCTCCTATTTAAGGGTACTTCTTTTTCAGCACTACATTCCAGTATATACCCGCTATAATTCCAGCATACTTTAGGCGTTCCTATTTAAGAGTACTTGTTTTTTAGCAGTCTGCTTTAGCACTTACCTGCTATAATTCTAGCATACCTTAGTAGTTTCTATTTAAGGGTACTTCTTTTTTAGTAGACTGTTCTAGCATATACCCACTATAAATCCAGCATATCTTAGGGGTTCCTATTTAAGGGTACTTCTTTTTTAGCAGTCTGTTCTAGCACCTCCACGCTATAGTTCTAGTATATCTTAGAGGTTCCTATTTAAGGGTACTTCTTTTTTAGCAGTCTGCTCTAGCAGCTAGGCGCTATAAATATAGGGTATCTTAGGGGTCCCTATTTAAGGGTACTTCTTTTTTAGTAGTCCGTTCTAGCAGCTAGGTGCTATAAATATAGAGTACCTTAGAGGTTTCTATTTAAGAGTACTTCTTTTTTAGCAGTCTGTTCTAGCACCTCTATGCTATAATTCTAGCATATCTTAGAGGTTTCTATTTAAGGGTACTTCTTTTTCAGCTATCTGCTTTAGCACTCACTCACTATAATTCTAGCATACCTTAGTAGTTTCTATTTAAGGGTACTTCTTTTTTAGCAGTCTATTCTAGTATATACCTACTATAATTCTAGCATATCTTAGAGGTTCCTATTTAAGGGTACTTCTTTTTTAGCAGTCCGTTCTAGCACTTACCTGCTATAAATATAGAGCATCTTTAGCACTTACCTGCTATAAATATAGAGTATCTTAGGGGTTCCTATTTAAGGGTACTTCTTTTTTAGCAGTTTGTTCCAGCATATACCTGCTATAATTCCAGCATATCTTAGAGGTTTCTATTTAAGGGTACTTCTTTTTTAGTGGTCTGTTCTAGCACTTACCTGCTATAAATATAGAGCACCTTTAGCGCTTACCTGCTATAAATATAGAGCATCTTAGGGGTTTCTATTTAAGGGTATTTCTTTTTTAGCAGTCTGTTCCAGTGCTCACCTGCTGTAAATATAGTGTATCTTAGGGGTTTCTATTTAAGGGTACTTCTTTTTTAGCAGTCTGTTTTAGTGCCTCTGCGCTATAATTCCAGTATATCTTAGAGGTTTCTATTTAAGGGTACTTCTTTTTTAGCAGTCTGTTCTAGTGCTTACCTGCTATAAATATAGAGCATCTTAGAGGTTTCTATTTAAGGGTACTTCTTTTTTAGTGGTCCGTTCTAGCACTTACCTGCTATAAATATAGAGCACCTTTAGCACTTACCTGCTATAAATATAGAGTACCTTAGGAGTTTCTATTTAAGGGTACTTCTTTTTTAGCAGTCCGTTTTAGCGCCTCCACGCTATAATTCTAGCATATCTTAGGGGTTCTTATTTAAGGGTACTTTTTTTTTAGCTGTCTGCTTTAGCGCTCACCTGCTATAATTCTAGTATATCTTAGTGGTTTCTATTTAAGGGTACTTCTTTTTTAGCAGTCTGTTCTAGTATATACCTGCTATAAATCTAGTACACCTTAGTAGTTTCTATTTAAGAGTACTTCTTTTTTAGTGGTCTGTTCTAGTATATACCTGCTATAAATCTAGTATATCTTAGAGGTTTCTATTTAAGGGTACTTCTTTTTTAGTAGTCTGTTCTAGCACTTACTCACTATAAATATAGAGCACCTTTAGCACTTACCTGCTATAAATATAGAGCACCTTAGAGGTTTCTATTTAAGGGTACTTCTTTTTTAGCAGTCTGTTCTAGCATATACCCGCTATAAATCTAGCATATCTTAGAGGTTCCTATTTAAGGGTACTTCTTTTTTAGCAGTCCATTCTAGCACTTACCCGCTATAAATATAGAGCACCTTTAGCGCTTACCTGCTATAAATATAGAGCACCTTAGAGGTTTCTATTTAAGGGTATTTCTTTTTTAGCAGTCTGTTCTAGCGCTCACTTGCTGTAAATATAGAGCACCTTAGGGGTTTCTATTTAAAGGTACTTCTTTTTTAGCTATCTGTTCTAGCACCTAGCTGCTACTACTAGGGTATAGCCTATTTAAGGGTACTTCTCCTTACCTAGCAAGGCTTTAGGCCTATTTAAGGGTTCTTCTTTATCCCACTATAACACTTATAGCTAGGTATTAGCTCTATTAGCTGTTCCAGAGTCTCCTAGCATATAAAAGAGTTATAGAGTAGTAACTCTATAATATTAATACCCTAATAGAGGCAATTGCCCAGGGCCCCCACTATGCTTAGGGGTTACCTCTAAGTTAACCCCTAGCATAACCCGTTATCTGGGCAGCGTGGAGGCCCCTAGGGCATGCTGATTACCCTATAGCAGTGTTAACAGCCTGCTTATAGTTATCTTTATCTCTAAGACAGTTAATAGAAACCTTATATTCTAGTAGCTTATAGGCTGCCTAGTTTATAAGGAAATTAAGGTAAAGAAGGGCTTACCCTTAGCAGATTATAATAATAAGGCTACTCTATTACTTATAGGACCCTTTTATATATCTAAGTTATCTATAAAGGATTTATCCCTACTTATACTAAAATTATAATTTATAAAATACTACTACTTGCTTTAAGAGTAGTAGAGGAATTACCTGCTAAGATACTAAGTTAAAGCCTATTTATATCTATCTATATATATAGGAGGTATTATTGCATTCTAGTATAGATTCTAACTTAGAGGTATTTAGCTATTATCTAGCAGATAGTAGTATTGCAGCACTGCCCAGTTAGATAGCTGCAAAAACTAATTATCTAAATTAGTAGTTCCTCTTATACTAAGCTGAATTACTATTATAATAAGGTTATTAGTAGAGTAAAACTAACCTATCTTATAATAGTCTAAACCCAGCTTATATTTCCTATTTATTTTATACTATACTTATACTTTTACTAATACTTACTCTCCTAACTAGATAGGCTTTATAAGTTAAGTCTAAGGCTCTTATCTTATCCCTATTTAAGCATAATACTACTAGGCTTAAACAGGAATTTCCTCCTATATCACTGCCTCTAAGATATCTTATATTATAGGTGCTTAGTATTAAGGCATAGTTTCCCATAGGCCTAGTATATCCCTTAAGCAGTCTCTCTATAAGAGGACTGCCCACACCTTTCTATGCTCTATAATAGTAGCTATTAGGTCACCCTTAATAGTACTCGCCTTGGGATTAGTATTAGTTTATAGTTTTATATATAAACTCTAAGCCTTCCCTAAACCAGGTTATGTTGCTGTATAGCCCCTATAGTTATATGCTATATTAACTAGCTAGCGGCCCCTATAAGTAGGGGGGACTAACTATTCCCACTAATAGAGTTTCTACTATTTTATTAAAACCAGGGCAATACTATGGTTTAGTGGGTAAATAATCTAACACTTACTAAATTCTACTTTAATATAATAGAAAGAGCTAATATTAAAGGATTAAAAAGCAATGTTGCTATAAACGCTTAGCTGCTATAAGCTAGTTATCCCTGTAATAACTTTTCTAGCACCTCTAGCCTTAAATTTTAAGGAACTAAAGAATTAATAGGCCACACTTTTATAGTTTATATTTATACTGAAAATTAAAATTAAGGGGACTTTTACCCTTTTATTCTACTAGAGATTTCTATTCTCTATAAGCCTCCCTTAAAACACCTATATTATAGTTTAACAGATATGCTGTCCTAGCTAAACTCCCTACCTAATAATATCTTTAACCCAGGTTAGCCTATAAAGGACCTTAAAACTAGAAGTTAGATAAAAATCTAGCCCTGCTTTATTAAATAAGTAAAAAAATAATAGGAGTAGTAGTATTTTACTAGTACTAAAGCTCCTACCTATTCTATACCTCCTATATCTTTTTATAATATTAAACTAGAGTTAAGCTTAACAGGGTCTTCTTTCCCTACTAATTCTACTAAGCCTATTTCCTTAGCTATGGTTTTGCTAGATAGTAGATAGGAATAGTAGAAATCTTATTAATCTATTTATATATATTACTAATTAGATAATAAGGTATTTAGCTATTTTAAGAGCTTTTAGTAGGCAAAGCCTCTTAGCACACTCTAGACTATATCTTAAGCCTGGGTCCTGGAAAGCCTAAACCTACTACTATCTAGTTATTAAACTTCACTCCTATCTCTAGGGGAATATAGGGCTTAGCTATATAGTTATCTAATCCTTACTATATTAATACTATCTCTGGGAGCTATTAACCTACTAGTACTATACCTATCTTTTATTAGGCTATAATAGTAGAAGGCTTAAGGAGGTCTCTGTAATTTAATAGTATTATGAAATAGATACTCACTAATAGTTACCTTTTTAGTGCTGTTCTTATAACCCTCTTAATATAGTAGTAGCAGTAATACTGCTCCTGCTTGCTAACTATTTAAGTTATAGTTACTTCTACTATTTACCTATACTTAGTTAAATTACTTTACTTTAATATTTAGAGTACTAGATAGAAATCATATTATATTAATACTACTTTCTAGCTATTATAATACTATATTTTAATTAGATAGTTAGATTTCCCTTATTTATACTAGTTCTAAGTTAGTTATTAACTATATACTAGATAGCTAAAGCCTGTTAAAGGTATTAGAACCTAGATACTAGAAGCCTCTAGCTA
This sequence comes from Colletotrichum neosansevieriae, assembly GCA_036785495.1. Classification (NCBI taxonomy): domain Eukaryota; kingdom Fungi; phylum Ascomycota; class Sordariomycetes; order Glomerellales; family Glomerellaceae; genus Colletotrichum; species Colletotrichum neosansevieriae. The sequence goes on from JAVHLV010000742.1 coordinate 4,989, forward strand.
GTTACCTAGCTAGTAGTAACCTGCTTCTAAGCTATCTGCTTAAAGCCTAATATATCTAACTCTTAGAGCTAATCCTTATTCTAAAGTTATAGATCTGTTTTACTAACTTCTCTTATCTATATTATTCTATTAACTAGAGGCTATTTACCTTAAAGACCTGTTATAGTTATAAGTATAACCTGGTATGAGAATTATTCCTTTCTATAGATTTTTAAGAAATATTAAGAGCATACTAGACCTAATAGAAGTGCTAGGCTCTTCTAGCTATTAAACTCTAGCTCTGGACAAACTAATTTCAGGGTGATAGACTATTAAGAAGAAAAGAGAACTCTGCCCAGGACCCCCACTATTATCTCTATATTTAGTTATGTTACTATGCAAAACCTATATCTAGGTGCTGGAATATTAACTAGCTTCCCTTTTACTATATAGGGTATAAGTGCCCCTTTAAAATAGAACTTCCCTATAGCTTAGGATTAACTAATCTATATCTAACTGCTATTTATATAGAACCTTTTTCCACTTTAGTCCTTTAAGTTCTTATTAAAGTATTTGCTACTACTACTAAGATCTATATTAGAGGCTATTCTACCTAGGCTTATACTTTAGGCTTTATTACTAACCTCTATATCTGCCTACTCCTTAGTATATTATTTCTATACTAAGAGTGAGATATAGGTAAGACGCTTAAGCACTATCTATTTTTAGGGCTAGTATATTTAGCAGGTAAGTTATTATATAGTTCTTAGCAGATTTTAACTTCTATAGCTACTATTCTGCTATTAAGATATACTAATATCTTTTATAGTATCTAATAAGTATCTACTCTAGTATCTTAACCTTATATTTAGTTTATCCTATATTACTAGTTCTGCTTACTAAAAATAGCCTACTAGTATTAATATATTTAAATACCTATATTTAGCTAAGTAATAAGAGCTTCTTATATATTTAAAGTTTAAAAATAGATAAAGGTAATATAGTACCTCTAAGTTTCTAATTATTTGCTTTACCTTATAAAACTAAGTTTAACACTGCTATTCTAAGAGAAACTTTAGCAGAAACTAGCTACTAGAAGGTTTAATTAGTCTTTTACCCCTATATATATATTTAATAATTAATTTGCATATTAGAACTACTATAAGCCTCTACTAGAGTTTCCTCTAGCTTTACCCTATATATATATAGTTTACCTTCTTTTAGGTCTAACTCTATATACTCTTACTTAAATCTATCTAAGAATATTAGGATTAGTTAATAATACACTAAAGCTCTCACCTATATTTACTTTTATTATATATAGGGGTTTAATACCTAAACACTTATATATAAGGTTAACTCCTTAGTCTGTGTTTTAAGATAGGTTACTGATAACTATTATACTAGTATCCTTATAGAGCATATATCTCAGCCTGCTAAAGGGTATTATATAACAGGCTATAACACTTTCCAAAGAGAGCTATATTCCTAAAGCTTTTATCTCTAACAGTAAGCTGATACTAGCCTGAGCTAGCAAAGTGCTCTAGCTGTAAGAGCTGGGTAATTTACTAGATATAAGTCTAGTTATAAGTGCTTCCCTTTTAATAATTTTATATACTATTTAACTCTCTTTTTAAAGTGCTTTTTATCTTTTAATTACTCTACTTATATACTATTAGTCTCTAGCTAGTATTTAGCTTTAGAAGAAATATATCTCCTATTTTAAGTAGTATTTCTAAACTACTTAACTTATTAAAGGAGCTTTATAAAGGCTTAGTATCTAACTATATAGGGCTCTTACCCTCTATAGTATCCTATTTCAGGAAACTTAGAAGGCACTACACTAAAAGTATCCTCTGCAAATTATAACTTAGGCTTAGAGGCTAGATTTTAAATTTAAGCTATTACTGCTTTACTTACTATTACTAGGGTAATCCCTATTAGTTTCTTTTCCTCTACTTATTAATATGCTTAAGTTTAGTAGGTATTTCTACCTGATCTGAGGTTAATCTTATAAAATTAGAGGGGTTTAATAGCAGAAGTTCCTCTAGATCCTAGTATAAGATAAGATATTACTATATAAAGGAGGTTCTGGGAAGGGTCTACTACTACCTTTAAGGGCCTATATAAACTATAAAGCTCTAACACTAAGTGGTGCTTAAGAGTTAAAATAACACTTAGATAGGTATATCTACTAGAATACTAACAGGTATAATATGCATTTAAAGATTTAATAATTTACTAAATTCTATAATTTATATTACTTATTATATTTCACTATGTTCTTTATTAATACTAGAACTAAGAGATCTGTTATTAAAAGTTTTAATTATTTTGCTTATTTTACTTAGAAGAAATATTATTAAATCAGAGTTTAGTTATCCTCTAGTAGGTGCCCTACTACCCAGGCCTCTATAAGTAGGGGTTTAGGGCTAGTAGCTGGAAGGTGTTCTTTTTAGGGGAATAGCCTACTTACTAAAGTAATAGTTAAAGGTATATTTATAAAGGGTTATAGAGTAGTAACTTAGTAATAATCCTTCTACTAGTTTACTAATAGAGACCTTATTATAACTTTTACTTCCTCTAAATAACTAAGTTTAGATAACTTTCTAGCTCTAAGTAGTAGTTACCCACCTCTCTAAGCTAGTCTAAAAGCCTCACTAAGCTATTTAATTAGTAGTAGTAATAGATAGTATATATAAAGGGCAGGGATATAATTAATATAAGCTAATAACTTACACTTACTAGGAATTCCTTATTAAAGAGCAATAATTGCAATACTCTATTTCTAGTATAATAGAGTTTAATAAGATTACCTAGCCCTTTTAGATAAAGAAGTACTTACTAGCTCTGTTAGTATAATACATATATAGCTTAGAATATCTAAGAGTATTATAGCATTTCAGATCCCCTACTAGTAGGGGGACCACTAACTTGCCTGGGAGTGAGTTCTTATCTATATTAGCCTGTTAGGCCTTCTCAGATAGGCAGGCTTTTTGCCTGGAATTAGCATATACCTTAAGCTCTTATAAGCTCACCCCTTTATGCATATTATAATAGCTTAGTGTTACTTAAGCTTACTATAGGATCAGCTACTATTTAAGAGCAGTTAGGTGTTCCCTATACTAGGTAGTATTACCTATAATATATACCTAGAAGCACCTCTCTGCCTAATAGTTAGGAACTTTCCCTATAGAGATAAAGTTACTAGACTAGTAGTTATCTTTAATAAGGCCTACTTTTATAGGCCTATAATAGTTAACCTGTTATTACCTTAAACTTCTATTAGCTTAAGCTAATAGTTTCTCTAAGAAGCTAGTATACTGCTAAAGTAATATAGGCTATTTAGCAGGTTAAGGTCTTATTTATTATTATAATTAAGCAGACAAATCACTCTACTAACTAAGAATAGCTATATACTACTACCTATAAAATTAAAAAAGAGCTCTTAATCTGTTAATCCTTATTATATCTAAACCTAGTAAGTTTTCCCGTGTTAAGTCAAATTAAGCTGCAGGCTCTACTCCTAGTAGTGCCCTTCTATTAATTTCTTTAAGTTTCAGCCTTATAACTATACTTCCCCTAGAGCCTAAGCACTTTGATTTCTTATAAGGTGCTAAATAAGTTAAAAAATAACATTTTCTGATCCCTAGTTAGTATAGTTTATAGTTAAGACTATAATAGTATCTGATTATCTTTAATCCCCTAACTTTTATTTCTAATAAATAAAAATATTCTTAGCAAATACTTTTATAGTAGTTAGTCTTTAATAAATCTAAGAATTTCACCTCTAATAATTAAATACTAATACCTCTAACTATCTCTATTAATTATTATAGTAGTTCTAGAAACTAATAAAATAGAACTATATGTTCTATTCTATTATTCTATACTAATATATTTAAGTATAGGCCTGCCTGGAGCACTCTAATTTTTTCAAAGTAAAAGTTCTGTTTTTCTAGTATACCTAGTAAAGGGTATATAGTTCTATAAAAGGAAAGCACTAACTAGTAGAGTACTTATAGTAAGGTAGACCTCCTAGCTAGTGCTAAGGTTCTACTATAAGCTTTTTAACTATAATAACTTTAATATATACTATTAGAGCTAGAATTACTATAGCTGCTAGTACTAGACTTACTCTCTAATTATTTCTTATTAAGAGATTTAAATTATACTTATTCTAATTATAAGACCTAAAAGAGCCCTATATTAGTATTTATTATTACTACCTCCCTATATTAGGATTAGGTAATTTGCACGCCTGCTACCTTCCTTAAATATAGTAGCTATTTCTCAGGCTCCTTTTCTGGGGTTAAGCTCTAACCCTCTATTACTTATTATAACTATACTAGAATACTACTCTAGTATTAAAAGTTAATAGGGAAGAAATTTAAATAAACTATTACTAGTATAAGGCTATGTGATTTAAGAAGTTATTATAAATTACTAGTAAGCTTTAAAGGGTATTAGTTTTTAATCTAATAAATATATCCCTTTTAAAGTTAGGATTTTTAGTATATATTAGCTTTAGAATTACTATAGTTATCTAAGTAGTAAGATACTATTAAATAAATAATAACTTATATAATAAGCTATTTATAGTTTTACTATATAATTACTTATACTTAGATATATATAGCTTAATCTTTGAGATAAGTATATAACTACTAGTAGAATTAACTAGGTAACTATTATATGCTATAGATAGCTATTAGAGCTAGAGAGTGTCTAAAGAACTTTTATTACTAGTATCACCTATATTTCTAAAAGGGCTGGGTACTACTAGGGCAGACTGCTAGCTAGGCCTATAGTACCCCGGGTAGCTTCTAACTTTCTCTACTAAGTTTCCTAGAACGCCTTTTACTATACTAGCCTCCTAGAGGGTTATGTGGTTTGGACGCTCTAAGGTAAGTAACTAACCTAGCTATTACTGCTATTAGGTGTTAGCAGCTAGTGTTGAACCTGAGAACCTCACTATAATGCTAGCTAGAGGCTATATATCTATAAATACTATTACTTAGAACTAGGGGGCATAAGGCCTAAAAGTCCCTGTATAAAATCCAGCTAGCAGGAATATCTGGGCAAACTATGCTAAGTAGAAGGTTAATAACTACTATAAAACCCCCTATAGCTTAGCTAAAGCTATAGGCTTTATAGGGGGTAATAATATAGTAATTTAGAAGATATAGGATATATACTAAATTTTAGTAGCACCTGCTAATAGGCTAAGTTAGGTGCTCTATTAGTGCTAGTAGGTGCTGCTAGCTTCTCTTTTTATAGGCCTACTAATACTTTTTTAGGCTTACTTTTATAGATCTGGGCTTATATTAGAATTTTTATTCTAATTAAATTAGATTTATATAGGAAAATAAAAAAATTATCTTATAGCTACTAACCTGCAAAAAGACCTTATATATACCCTGATTAACTGCCTAACCTCTCACACCTCGTCGCTACTGCTGCTGCTTACGCCTGACTATGCTGGGGTGAGATTTCACCCGCCTAACAGGGGTCCCTATTTAAGAGTACTTCTTTTTTAGCAGTCTGCTCTAGTAGCTAGGCGCTATAAATATAGGGTATCTTAAAGGTTCCTATTTAAGGGTACTTCTTTTTTAGCAGTCTGCTCTAGTAGCTGGGTGCTATAAATATAGGGTATCTTAGAGGTCTCTATTTAAGGGTACTTCTTTTTTAGTAGTCTGCTCTAGCAGCTAGGCACTATAAATATAGGGTATCTTAGAGGTTTCTATTTAAGGGTATTTCTTTTTTAGTAGTCTGTTCTAGTAGCTAGATGCTATAAATATAGGATATCTTAGAGGTTCCTATTTAAGAGTATTTCTTTTTTAGTAGTCTGCTCTAGCAGCTAGGTGCTATAAATATAGGGTATCTTAGAGGTCTCTATTTAAGGGTACTTCTTTTTTAGTAGTCTGTTCTAGTAGCTAGATACTATAAATATAGGGTATCTTAGAGGTTTCTATTTAAGGGTACTTCTTTTTTAGTGGTCTACTCTAGTAGCTAAGCACTATAAATATAGAGCATCTTAGAGGTTTCTATTTAAGGGTACTTCTTTTTTAGCAGTCTGCTCTAGTAGCTAGGCGCTATAAATATAGGGTATCTTAGGGGTTCCTATTTAAGGGTACTTCTTTTTTAGTAGTCTGCTCTAGTAGCTAGGTGCTATAAATATAGGGCACCTTAGAGGTCCCTATTTAAGGGTACTTCTTTTTTAGCAGTCTGCTCTAGTAGCTGGGTGCTATAAATATAGGGTATCTTAGAGGTTCCTATTTAAGAGTACTTCTTTTTTAGTAGTCCGCTCTAGTAGCTGGGCACTGTAAATATAGGGTATCTTAGGGGTTTCTATTTAAGGGTACTTCTTTTTTAGTAGTCTATTCTAGTAGCCAGGTGCTATAAATATAGAGCACCTTAGAGGTTCCTATTTAAGGGTACTTCTTTTTTAGTAGTCTGTTCTAGTGCTTATCTACTATAAATATAGAGCATTTTAGGGGTTTCTATTTAAGGGTACTTCTTTTTTAGTAGTTTGTTCTAGTACTTACTTACTATAAATATAGTATATCTTAGAGGTTTCTATTTAAGGGTACTTCTTTTTTAGTAGTCTGTTCTAGTAGCTAGGTGTTATAAATATAGAGTATTTTAGGAGTTTCTATTTAAGGATACTTCTTTTTTAGTAGTATACTATAGTAGCTAGGTATTATAAATATAGAGTATCTTAGAGGTCTCTATTTAAGGATACTTCTTTTTAAGTAGTATACTATAGTAGCTAGATATTATAGTTATAT
>JAVHLV010000743.1:0-11693 GCA_036785495.1 Colletotrichum neosansevieriae
ATAATAAATAAAAAGCTTATATAAAAGTTAAATATTAATAATTATAATAATTAACTTTAATAAGTATTAATACTTCTATTAATATATATATATATATATAAAGCTTTATATTAAAGCTATAAATATGAAAAAAACTCTTTATTTTTTAAAAGAATTCTAACTTTATTAATATATAATATATATAACTATTTAATATTAAATTTTATTAAATCTAAATATATTAAAGAATTATTATAATATTATATTGACTAACTAGTTAACTAATTAGTTAACTAGACTAGACTAAGACTAATTAGGCTAGTAACTAATACTAACCTAGTTTAGTCTAGTTAAAAAAATACCTAAATTTAGTTAGACTAATTTAGTTAGACTAATTAGTTAACTAAATACTAACTGACTTTTTTCTAACCCTATAACTAAGTGGGTGGGTGTATATACTACTAAGTGGGTGGGTAGGTGTGCATACTGCTAAGTAGGTGGGTGGGTATATATACTGCTAAGTAGGTGGGTATATATAGTGCTTATTATAGCTGCTAGATATAGGTAGGTATATATACTACTAAGTAAGTAGGTAGGTGTGCATACTGCTAAGTGGGTGGGTGGGTATATATACTGCTAAGTGGATAGGTAGGTATGCACACTGCTAAGTAGGTAGGTATATATAGTGCTTATTATAGCTGCTAGATATAGGTGGGCATATATACTGCTAAGTAGGTAGGTGGGCGCATATAGTGCTTATTATAGCTACTAGATATAGGTAGGTATGCATACTGCTAAGTGAGTGGGTAGGTATATATACTACTAAGTGGGTGGGTATATATAGTGCTTATTATAGCTACTAGATATAGGTGGGTATATATACTGCTAAGTGGGTGGGTAGGTATATATACTGCTAAGTTAGTAGGTGGGTGTGCACACTGCTAAGTGGGTGGGTGGGTATATATACTGCTAAGTGGGTGGGTATATATAGTGCTTATTATAGCTGCTAGATATAGGTGGGTATATACACTGCTAAGTGGGTGGGTGGGTGTATATACTGCTAAGTGGGTGGGTATATATAGTGCTTATTATAGCTGCTAGATATAGGTGGGTGTGTGCACTGCTAAGTGGGTAGGTAGGCGTGCACACTGCTAAGTGGGTAGGCATATATAGTGCTTGTTATAGCTGCTAGATATAAGTAGGTATACATACTGCTAAGTGGGTAGGTAGGTGCATACACTGCTAACTAAGTAGGTAGGCATATATACTGCTAAGTGGGTAGGTAGGTATATATACTGCTAAGTGGGTGGGTATATGTAGTACTTATTATAGCTGCTAGATATAGACAGAGTTAGAAATTAGTTATAATTTTAGTTAATTAGTTAAAAGATACTACTTTTTTAAAAATATATATATATTAAATATAAAAATAAAATAGATAATATAAATATATAACTATATAGTTTAATAATTAAATAATATATATATAACTTTTAATTCTTATATTTACTATATATATAGTATATAAACTAGAATTAGTTAAATTAGTCTTAATTTTATCTTAAAAGTAACTAAAAAGTGACTAATCTACTTAATAATTAAAATAAAAAGCTATATATTACTAATATAAATCTAGTAAAATTATATAGTATATATAATTATTTTTAGTATTTAATAAAATATTTTTTATAATTTTAGCTATATCTTTCTTATAGTAACTAAAGCTTTAACTAATTTAAATAATTTTTTAACTAAACCTAACTAATTTCTAACTCTGGATATAGGTGGGCATATGCACTGCTAAGTGGGTGGGTAGGCATATATACTGCTAAGTGGGTGGGTAGGTGCATACACTGCTAAGTGGGTGGGCGTGCGCAGTGCTTATTGTGGCTGCTAGATATAGGTGGGCGTGCACACTGCTAAGTGGGTGGGTAGGCGCGCACACTGCTAACTGAGTGGGTGGGCGCGCACACTGCTAAGTGGGTGGGCGCGCGCAGTGCTTGTTGCGGCTGCTAGATATAGGTGGGCGTGCGCACTGCTAAGTGGGTGGGTAGGCGCGCGCACTGCTAACTGAGTGGGTGGGCGCGCGCACTGCTAAGTGGGTGGGCGCGCGCAGTGCTTGTTGCGGCCGCCAGACATAGGTGGGCGCGCACACTGCTAAGTGGGTGGGTAGGCGCGTGCACTGCTAAGTGGGTGGGTGGGCGCGCGCACTGCTAAGTGGGTGGGCGCGCGCAGTGCTTGTCGCGGCCGCCAGACATAGGTGGGCGCGCGCACTGCTAAGTGGGTGGGCGCGCGCAGTGCTTGTTGCGGCCGCCAGACATAGGTGGGCGCGCACACTGCTAAGTGGGTGGGTAGGTGCGCACACTGCTATGAGTGGGTGGGTGCGCGCACTGCTAAGTGGGTGGGTGGGCGCGCACACTGCTAAGTGGGTGGGCGCGCGCAGTGCTTGTTGCGGCTGCCAGACGTAGGTGGGCGCGCGTTGCATCTGGCGGCCGCGACAACTCATACCTAGCTAGAAAAAGTGGGACTGTTAGAAAAGTGGGACCGTTAATATTACGGATACCCCCCCTAGGAGTAGGGGCTATATTAATACTGCTTAGTAAGCTAAAAATATTACTAAGAAAGCAGGCGTGGTTCTACCTATACCCTATAATAAATAAGCTACTAATCTATATAAATATAGCTAACCACTACTTCTATAATATTTATAAGTTTCTTAGCTACCTCCTAGTTATAATATTTCTGCTTTATAGCTCTTAGTACTAGGTAATAGAGTTCTTAACTATATAATATACTATTACCTCTAAACTAGCCTAGAATCTCTTCTAGGATAAGAAGCACTATATCTAGGTTACTAATATATACTACTATAAGAATAACTATATAATAACCTATACCTATTCTGCCTTATAGTATTTATTTCTACTATATCTTAGCTATATTATCACCTACTACCTCTTCTATATCCTATCCCTCATACTAACACTCTAATAACAGTATATAAGAGCTAAGAATACTAGGATACTAGAGGCTAGTATGTTCCTTTATATAAGAGCCCCTAATACCTAACTGTCTCAGATACTAGTAACTAAGATATATAGCCTAATAAGTTTAATTAATAATAAATATACTATTATTAATAAGCTAAAGGAGGCTAATATTAAGGCATATATAGTATTAATAAACTACTAAGGCAATATAGAGAATATTAATAATAATAATAAGGCTAGCAATTATCTTAATATTATAAATAATAGTAATAAAGATAATAATAATAATAAGGATAATATAGATAATAAGGATAATAAGGATAATAAGAATAATAATGCTACCAGAGATAATACTTCCACCTGCCTATTATATAGAATACTAACTATTAGAATATCTACTATAGGGGGAGATATAGATACTATAATAACTGAATAAGCAAAGAAGACTAGGTTAAAGACTAAAACTAAGCTTTGCTAGAGCCTTATCCAGTTAAAGCAGTTCTTAATAAGGTAGTATAGGAGTGAGCAGAGAGCATAATAGGTTAATAGAAATACTAATATAGAGCTTAATAAGGATATTACCTAGTTTACTAAGCAGGATAATTTCCTGCACACTCTCTAGCTATTAGCAGACTACTCTAGTATATAGAATAATAAGAAGTTCTATATTAAGATTTCTAAGTTCTTCTAGGTAATAGGCTCTAAGATAGGTATTAATAGCTTCTAGTACTATATAGAGCTCTAGTATAGAGATTTGCTTAATAAGCTTAACCTTAACCTAGTAATAATAGTATAGGCTAGTATAGATATAAATAGCTTTCTATTAACTATATATAAGTAAGCTAGATATAGCACCTAAATTATAATAGCTAAATATACCTTAAATAGTAGTAGTAATAGCAGTATTACTAACTAAGATATAAGGGAGAGGCATATAAACGCTTCTATTATTCTATATATTTAGTTTAGGGGAAATTATATACTTAGAGAGCTAAAGATACTAGCCTTTATAAAAATATAAAGCCTTAACTTATATAGTATATTAATAAGCTAAGATAGCTAATATAGATATAGGGCTAATAGAACGCCCTAGTACCTATTATTTAATATAAACTAACTTACTATTTTTAAGAAAATAGTAATATAGGAGGTAATAAAATAAGAGGTCTAGGTATATAAAACAGACTGCTATATATTCCACTATACTTGCAAAATCCTCTATATTCTATAAGCAGACCCTAATATAAAGTTTAAGCTAGAGTAAAAGATAGCCTTAAAGTGGATATATCACACTAAGCTACTAGCATTTATTATCCTTCTAACTAGTATAGGTAAGTTACTTATTACCTTTACTACTATAAAGGTCTAGACTACTAGTGCCACCCTGCTAGTTATCTTATTTATTAAGGTAATAGAAGACTAAGCCTGCCAGGCTGAGATACTAGGTATCTCTGCTATTATATTAGCTTAGCTATAATACCAGGGTAAAAGCTTCTTTAACTATAATATAAGGCTTATTATTATAACCCTGGAGGCGATTTTAGAAGGTGTAACTAGGGGGCTTATCAGAAACCTTATTAATATATAACTGCTAGACTATATTATCTTTAATAAGTACTATAACCTGCTTAAGGCTTATTTTAAGCTTTAGAGGCTTAGCTTCTATTAAATCCTCTACCTTCTATATAATATACTAAGATAGATTATTCTCACTACTATAGCTCCTCCTTATATTAAGCACCTGCTAGTAAATACCTTTAAGCTTATATAGGATAGCTGCTACTAGCTAGCAGATAAGGTGAGGGACCTATTTATATTAAGCAAAAAAGGACCCCTACTACCCTATAACGCCTCAGCTAGAGAGAGGTCAGCCCTAGAAAACACCTTAATTATATTCTACTAGCTAACTAAGCAAAGTAATATTAGCTATATAGTAGATATATATAATAATAATAACTAACTTATCTATAATATCTATAAGGTAATAAAAATAATATATAATATATATATATTATACTTATCTTAACTATATAAGCTTTTAGTTATTCTAGCTATTAGCTATAAGAAGTTAAAGCAAATTAGCTAGTATTTTAGAAAGCTACTAATATATATATTATATTGCTATAACTATAATTCCCATATATATAAGGAGATAGTAGCAGTATTAGCTATATAGAAATAAGAGCTAACTATATAGACTCCTATAGGGAATAGCTACCTACTACTAGGTAACACTTATAAGTGCCTAACCCTGTTTATAATAACTATTATAGGGGAGGGAGTAGATATTACTACTAATACTATACTAGTAGCTAGGCCTATTAGTACTAAGAGCCTATACTAGATACTAAGCTATACTGCTTATTAGGGATAAAAAGGTATAGGAATCTATCTTACTCCCTCCTACTTACTTAAAATAGAGACCTGATCTATCTATTTACAGCTAGTACTAGTAGAGGTAGGTGAGGGGATTACAGAGATACTAGAGATAGTAAAAGAGTTTAGCAGAAAAACTATTAAGGACTTTATTAATATAAAAACCTGCTATTATATATCTTTTACCTACTACTTTAACTATAATACTCTTAAAGAGATATATCTTATTATAGAAAGTAATACCTTATATAATTTATATTAGGAATAGCATAAACACACTTATAAGGATAGTATAGAAGCTAACCTAGAAGTAATAGGCTAGCCTATATTTAATAAAGACTAGTAGCTAGATAAGTTAAACTCTATAAGAAATACCTATAATAAGTATAATCTAGTATATACTTCACAGCTATAATAAGATAATAGCCACCCTAATATAACCTTATCTATATAAATCACTACTATATATAGCACTAAGAGAATACCTAAACTATTAGCTAACAGATTTTAGGAGTAGCAACACTTCCTTAGTATATCTAATCTAGACTATAATAATAATAATACTATTACAGCCCCCACCTCTAAGATAATATTATTAGAACCTTAAAAGGCACCTATACCCTCTAGCTATAGTACTTAGAGGATACCCCTTCCTCTAATAAGTCTAAGATAACTAAGAATACTACTAACACTAATAACTATAACTGCTATATAATAGACTCCTCTCTGAGAACTTCCAGATAATAATATATATTAAAATATAATATAGATAAGGCCTAAGACATATATATAAATAACACTAGACCTATATTAGGATCTCTATACTAGATATATCCAGGAGTTTATAGAATTCACTAGCACTAGATAACAGGTTACTAGACTATACCATACTAGTTATAACTAACTTATCACCCTATAACACCCTTAAAGGGAGTATATTAATAGTTTCTATAATCTTAATAATAATAACAATAATAATAATAATAATAATAATAATATTAATAATAATATTAATAATAATATTAATAATATTAATAATATTAGTAATATTAGTAATATTAATAATACTAGGTGGGAGATATAGATTAACACTAGATATATCTATAATAACTCCTCTATATAGAAGCAAAAGCTTAGCCTATTCTTATCTAGTTACTATACTAATATATATATCTAGGAGAATGCCCTCCCTACTAAGGGTAATAATTAATTATCTAATAATAAGGTAGAGGTTATTAACCTAGCTAATATTAAGTAGTTAAGAAAAACCTATTAGATCCTTAAGTAGCTATAGCAGCCTAAGATTCTATATTAGCTAAGCCGTGAGATTTATAGAATACTAATATAACTTCTATAATAATAATTACTCTAAGAGGTATTAGTCTAGCTAGTTATTACTACTCTAACTAAACTAATAAGGAAGCTAGATTAGTTAGACCTCTACTAAAACATAACTTATCTCTCCTAACTACCCTAGAATAAGCAAACCTGCCTCCTATATACTATTTTAGAGTTAGAGAGCTATAGCTATAACTAGGCTAGCTGCTTATCTTAGATATTACTTCTAAAACATATAGAGGGTAGCAGATCCTTTAAATATATTATTAGCAAAATATATAAGATATAAAAGTTAGAAATAAAGATTTCCCTACTATAAGTAATATATTAGATATACTATAAACTATAGGCTTAAAAGTTATATAGATACTCTAGCTATCTCTGCTTTATATAAGCTTATAAGAAGGCTAACTATATCTTAGAGGTTAATCTAAGAAGTAGTAACTAGAGCTATAATAAGAAGCTAGTCTTACCTATACTAATAATATAGCTAGCTTTAGTAATTACCTAATATAGAGAAGTTAAGTAATAGATATAACTAGTAGAGGCTCCTAATAATATATTACAGGCTTTTAGGGGGAGGTAGTAGTAGGTTTTACTGGAGTTAAATAGGTAGCTAGCTAGGCTTCTAGATAGACCCTAGCTATTACTAGAGTAGGCAGAGCTATATAAATAGCTATAGTTATACTAAGTAGAAGATATACTAAAAGTAATATGCTTAGCTCTATATATTAGGTGGATATTATAAGATATATAGGATAATATTATATAGTATCTTATATCTTTTAGAAGTATTAAGGATAGAGTAATAGTAAGTATCTATTATAATAGTCTATATATATATAGTGATTTCTATAGCATTTAGAGATATAAACCTAGAAACTAGCCTAGGCTAGATAGGTACTATATAGTAGGTAGAAGTATTCCTACCTTTATTACTATATTTTATTAACTATAAGGCTAGAGATAACTTAATAGCTTACCTATATATAGTCCTATAATAGACTAAAGGGCTTCCTAATACTAAGTAGATAATATTATACTAGAAGATATAGAATATATTATAGATAGAGTATTATATATAGACTTATTATTAAGGGTTTAAGCTTATAAAGAATAACAATAAATTAAACCCCTTCTATGCTTCTTACTTTATAATTTAACTATAATAAGGTATAATAGAGGATAAGAATAGGTCTAACTAAGATATCCCAGAACTATAAAATAACCTATAAAAAAAGGTATTAGAGTTATAGAAAAGATTAGTTAACCTCTATTATAATACCTCTAGCTTAGTAGCAGGTTTTATTATCTAGTATTTAAAGATATCCACCCTTATAGACTTCTTAGTATTAATATTATAAAATCTAAGCACTACTAAATAGTATTAGTTAAGGCTAGGGTATTCTAAGGAGGAGAGATTATATTAGTTTATACCTAACTAAACTTATAATAATATTATATATAGTCTAAGATATAATATTAATAAGTTAAGTAATAGATAAGGCACTACTAGAATAGAAGGGGAGATAGAAAGAGAGAAGAAAGTATAAGAAAATAATATAGTAAGGAGAAGTTAGACTTACTAACTTACTAAAAGAAATTATATTATTAAGTAATATAATAAGCTTCCTCTTTATAACTAAAGTCTTTACTATAAAGAAACTATAAGATTCTTATAATAATATAGGCTACCTAGACAGAGCTAAGAATAGGTGGTTTTTTACTAGCAAAGTAAAACCACCTATTATTATACTTTATATAAGGGGTCTTGCTATAGTAGCTAAAAGCTAGAGCAATAAAGAGGATAAGGTTAGCTAGAAGGTCCCTTTTTAGTATAATTTCCTCTAGTAGCCTTTTAGTAAACACTAAATATATACTAATCTTAGACTATAAGGTTACCTGAAAATTATAACGTTATAGGTAGTAAAAGCTTTTATAAATAATATCTAGAATAGCTTTAAATAGAAGCTCTTAGATAAAGGTTAGCTAAGAGGTTAGTTTTAGAAATATATCTTTCTAATAGTAGGGTAATAGGTTTAATATAGGCCTAGCTAGCACTAATAATAGCACTTTACTTAAAGTTTTAGTCTTAATAGGATACTTATCTATTATATCCTTTCTAAGCTATAAGATAAGCATAGAGATAAGGCTCTTCTAAGACCTGCTCTAATAGAATTGGGAACTATAATTATTATCTAATATAGTACTAGGAAAGGAGTTAAGTAATAGCTATAGATACTTATTAGTATACTAGTAGCTAACAGGCTATAGAGACTTCTAGAAGCTATGCTAAATCTTAATAGATATTACCTCAGCTAAGCTTATAAGGAGATTAGATAAATAGAATATAAGTAATCTCTAGTAGTATTTAATAGGCACTATTATAGATATATAATTAAGATAGGAGTCTTTCTATTCTTTAACTATAAATATATACCTAGAATAAGATAAGAGGTTAACACCTAATATATTATATAGCATACTAATATATACTAGATATAACTCTAGCTTATTAGAAAGTGCTTTAGTATATAATAGTAAGATAATACTAGAATAGATTAATAGAGTAACTTAGTTATCTCTTATAGTAAAAGATTACTAAGCTTTTAACCTATAACCTAGAAGCTAATATAATATATTATCTTTAAAAGGACTTTAATATCTATCTTTAATATTCTAAGATATATAATAATATTAAAAAATAGAATATTTAGATATACTAAGAAGAAGTAATAGAGCTTCTTATAACTATCTATACTATATTAAAGTAGGAAACTAGCTCTTCTCTATTAATTAGAAGGGCTTAATAAGCACTTAACCTATATAATATACTCTATGCTATTATTAGGGTTCTAGAAGAAAAAAAGCTTATAGATAGCCTGGAGTATAGCAGGTTAGGAGCTCCCACTATAGAGTATAGATAACTAAACTATTACTATTTATAAAAGGTTCTAGTTATAGGCAGATAGATAGAAAGATATACTACTATAAGCCTTAATATAGGAGATAATATAAATAACCTCCTTAAGCTATAGTAACTAGAGCTAGAGAGAGGCAGCAAAACCATTTATTAGCTTCTAAAAAGAAGCACTAAAGGGGGAGTAAAGCAGTTAAGATATATATCTTTAATATAGCTTTATACTATCTAATCCTATTAAGAAATATTAAATAGCAATATACTAAGTTTAGTCTCACACTATTTTATAATTATAGACTACTAGGTGTTATTTTTCTATATTATAACTAGGTAATAGAAGAGAAGGCCTAGATAGAACCTAATTTATTTAAGTTAATAGTAAATAATTACCTCTAACCCTACTATATTATTACTCTGCTCTAATATATTAACTAGCTCTAAGAACTGCTTCCTAGATAACCTATCACTCTTAGAAGATAAAAGGATAATAATATCCTGCTATAAGTAAGAGTATCTCTAGAAAGAGCCTATAGATAGGTCTATATTATTATATAATATAATATAAATACTTCTAGAAAGCTTCTCTTTAAGGTATAGCTTATATATCTATAAGTTCTCAGAAATATATAATCTGTTTTTATAATAATACTTAATATAAACCTCTAAAGCCTTAGTATAATACTAGCCTATAATAACCTCTATTAGCTTATAGGCCTCCTTTATCTAGTAGTAAAAGGAGTAAATAGATATTTATAGTTCTAGAATATATAATAAGGTAGAGGGTCTAGCCTCTATCAGGCTTATAAACTAGGATTATAATACTAGAGCTTATATATAGTTTATTAGTATTTCTAACTAAATGCTAAGAGTTCTATAACTCTCTAGTAAATAGAACACTATATTAAGCTCTAGGGGTTAATTCTGCTATAGCCTAGTCTATTTAAAGGATATAGCCTTCTATGAAATCAGGATAAGACTGAGAAAAAAAGAGTATATATACTTATAGATAAATGCTAGTATTAGTAAGAGTAGTAAATACTGCTCTAGAATTAGTACTAAGATATTAGTTAACCTATCCACTCCTAACAGCTTTAGATATTTAGATAATATCTCTTTAATAGACTTAGCACTATACTTCCTTTTTAAGCTAGATAAGGTGCTTAGATTATAGCTTAGCTATATATTAAGGGGATAAATAGATAAAAGCAGTATAGATATACTTAGAGGGTCTCTAGCAGGGAGATAATAGGTACTTCTAGAAATAGCTATATATTTAGTTAATAGCTATATATAATCTGCTTAATAGATAGAGTTAGTATTAAGTATAGCTAAATATAAGAGAGAGAGGGAGGGGGGGAATATTCTAGTTATAACTCTAATTAATTAAGAAATACTAATACTAGTCTATTAGAGGATAATAATAAATTAGCTCTAAAAAGAACAGAAAAGATATAGTTACTACTCTAATAAATACTAAATTATTTTATAGTATCTAGGGTAGTATAGTAATATAGCTCTAAAATAGTTACTAGTAGAGGGTATTACTTAACCTAGATAGCAATAAGTATCTAAGATATACCTTATAATATAGTAAGTAAGTAAATAAGCTAACCTTAAATAGTTTATACTATAGGACTAAAGGGCTTAAGTGAGCACTATTTATATTACTACTAAACTAGGTATAAATATATAAAGGGGGATTAATAGTCCTCTACTAGCTAATAGGAGGTATCTAGGAGCTAGTCCTCTACTAGAAAGCAGAGCATAAAGTTAGTAATAAATATCTATATATTATTAATAGTCTTAAATATTACTACTAGTAGGTAGAATAGTCTGAGAATAAATAGTTATAGAATATCTATATAGTTATTAGGTCCTAGTATACTATAAGAAATAATAATATAGGAGGGGTAAAAGATATTATTAAATATTATATTATCTATAATATATAAGATTAGTATAAGAGAAATAGTTTATAAATAAATAATATAGTAGTTAATTAACTGCTATAAGCAGCTAATATACTTATAGAAGGTTCTAGTATTATATATTATAATTATTAACTAAGATAGTAAGGAGTTTAATATAAG
>JAVHLV010000744.1:0-11641 GCA_036785495.1 Colletotrichum neosansevieriae
TATTTAAATAAAAGCTATTAAAGTATTCTATAATTATAGTACTTAAGTATTATAATATAATATTAGGAAAGTATTTTTAAATAGAGACTACTAAAGTATTATATAACTATAATATCTAGCTACTATAATATACTACTTAAAAAGAAGTATTCTTAAATAGAGACCTCTAAGATACTCTATATTTATAATACCTAGCTACTATAGTATACTACTAAAAAAGAAGTATCCTTAAATAGAAACCTCTAAGGTGCTCTATATTTATAGCACCTAGCTACTAAAACAGACTACTAAAAAAGAAGTACTCTTAAATAGAGACCTCTAAGATATACTATATTTATAGTAAGTGAGTACTAGAACAAACTACTAAAAAAGAAGTACCCTTAAATAGAAACCTCTAAGATACCCTATATTTATAGCAGGTAAGTACTAGAACAGACTGCTAAAAAAGAAGTACCCTTAAATAGGAACCTCTAAGGTGCCCTGTATTTATAGCGCCCAGCTACTAGAACAGACCACTAAAAAAGAAGTACCCTTAAATAGAAACCCCTAAAGTGCCCTGTATTTACAGCGCCTAGCTGCTAGAGTGGACTGCTAAAAAAGAAGTACTCTTAAATAGAAACCTCTAAGGTGCCCTGTATTTATAGCACCTAGCTGCTAAAGCAGACTGCTAAAAAAGAAATACCCTTAAATAGGGACCTCTAAGGTGCCCTATATTTATAGCGCCCAGCTACTAGAGCAGACTGCTAAAAAAGAAGTACCTTTAAATAGGGACCTCTAAGGTGCTCTATATTTATAGCACCTAACTACTAGAGCAGACTGCTAAAAAAGAAATACCCTTAAATAGAAACCCCTAAAGTGCTCTATATTTATAGTGCCCAGCTACTAGAGCAGACTACTAAAAAAGAAGTACCCTTAAATAGGAACCTCTAAGATGCTCTATATTTATAGTGCCTAGCTACTAGAACAGATTACTAAAAAAGAAGTACCCTTAAATAGGGACCCCTAAGATACCCTATATTTATAGTGCCCAGCTGCTAGAGCAGACTACTAAAAAAGAAGTACCCTTAAATAGGAACCTCTAAGATACCCTATATTTATAGCACCTAGCTGCTAGAGCAGACTGCTAAAAAAGAAATACCCTTAAATAGAAACCCCTAAGATACCCTATATTTATAGCACCTAGCTGCTAGAGCAGACTACTAAAAAAGAAGTACCCTTAAATAGGAACCTCTAAGGTACCCTATATTTATAGCGCCTAGCTACTAGAACAGACTGCTAAAAAAGAAGTACCTTTAAATAGAGACCTTTAAGATACCCTATATTTATAGCACCTAGCTGCTAGAGCAGACTACTAAAAAAGAAGTACTCTTAAATAGAAACCCCTATTAGATAGATAAAATCTCACCCTAGCATAGTCAGGCGTAAGCAGCAGCAGCAGTAATAAGGTATAGGAGGTTAGGCAGTTAATTAGGGTGTATATAAGGTCTTTTTACAGGTTAGTAGCTATAAGATAATTTTTTTATTTTCCTATATAAATCTAATTTAATTAGAATAAAAATTCTAATATAAGCTTAGATCTATAAAAGTAGGCCTAAAAAAGTATTAGTAGGCCTATAAAAAGGGAAGCTAGTAGCACCTACTAGTGCTAATAGAGCACCTAACTTAGCCTATTAGCAGGTACTACTAAAATTTAGCATATATTCTATATCTTCTAGATTACTATATTATTACCCCCTATAAAGCTTACAGCTTTAGCTAGGCTATAGGGGGTTTTATAGTAGTTATTAACCTTCTACTTAGTATAGTTTACCTAGATATTTCTACTAGCTGGATTTCATATAGAGACTTTTAGGCTTTATACCCCCTAGTTCTAAGTAATAGTATTTATAGATATATAGCTTCTAGCTAGTATTATAGTGAGATTCTTAGGTTTAATACTAGCTGCTAATGCCTAATAGTAGTAGTAGCCAGGTTAGTTACCCGCCTTAGAGCATCTAAACTATATAACCCCCTAGAAGGCTAGCATAGTAGAAGGCGTTTTAGGAAACTTAGTAGGAGAAGTTAGAAGCTACCCAGAGCATTATAGGCCTAGCTAGTAGTCTGCCCTAGTAGTACCCAGCCCTTCTAGGGGTGTGGGTAACACTAGTAATAAAAGTTCTTTAAGCGCTCTCTAGCTCTGATAGCTGTCTGTAATATATAATAGTTACCTAGTTAATTCTGCTAGTAGTTATATACTTATCTTAAAGATTAAGCTATATATATCTAAGTATAAGCAATTATATAGTAAAACTATAAATAGCTTATTATATAAGTTATTATTTATTTAATAGTATCTTACTACTTAGATAACTATAATAATTCTAGAGCTAATATATACTAAAAATTCTAACTTTAAAAGGGATATATTTATTAGATTAAAAACTAATACCTTTTAGGGCTTACTAGTAATTTATAATAACTTCTTAAATTATATAGCCTTATACTAGTAATAGTTTATTTAAATTTCTTCCCTATTAACTTTTAATACTAGAGTAGTATTCTAGTATAGTTATAATAGGTAATAGAGGGTTAGGGCTTAACCCTGGAGAAGGAGTCTGAGAAATAGCTACTATATCTAAGAAAGGCAGCAGGTATGCAAATTATCTAATCCTAATATAGAGAGGTAGTAATAATAAATACTAATATAGGGCTCTTTTAGGTCTTATAATTAGAATAAGTATAATTTAAATCCCTTAATAAGGAATAATTAGAGGGTAAGTCTAGTACTAGTAGCTGTGGTAATTCTAGCTCTAATAGCATATATTAAAGTTATTATAGTTAAAAAGCTTATAGTAGAACCTTAGCACTAGCTAGGAGGTTTGCCTCACTATAAGTACTTTACTAGTTAGTGCTTTCCTTTTATAAAACTATATACCCTTTACTAGGTATGCTAGGGAAATAGGACTTTTACTTTAAAAAAATTAGAGTGCTCTAGGTAAGCCTATACTTAAATATATTAGTATAGAATAATAGAATAGAATATATAGTTCTATTTTATTAGTTTCTAGAACTGCTATAATAATTAATAGGGATAGTTAGAGGTATTAGTATTTAATTATTAGAGGTGAAATTCTTAGATTTATTAAAGACTAACTACTATAAAAGTATTTACTAAGAATGTTTTTATTTATTAGGAATAAAAGTTAGGGGATTAAAGATAATCAGATACTATTATAGTCTTAACTATAAACTATACTAACTAGGAATTAGATAATATTATTTTTTGACTTATTTAGTACCTTATAAGAAATTAAAGTGCTTAGACTCTAGGAAAAGTATAGTTATAAGGCTGAAACTTAAAGAAATTAATAGAAGGGCACTACTAGGGGTAAATAGTAGCTATTTTGCTCTGCTCCAGATAGTAAGCTCTTATAGGTCTAGTGGTCTGCCTATATTGCTAGTTACTAATTATTTAGTAGTAACACCCTTAAATTGCAGAAAACCCTTAAAGAATACTAATACTAAGCAGGGCTTAAAAGGGCTACTCTATAGTAGCAGAGTAACTCCTACTAGTATAGTTAGAATATAGATATTTATAAGGTAACTTGCAGCTAAGCCCCTATATATATAGTGATTTACTGCTATATATAGGGAAGGTCCAGAGACTTAATAGGAGTGGGTAGGATAACTAAAAGGCCTATCTAAGATAAAGTCTATCCCATATATAAAAATGCTAGAAGTGTATTATATTTATATTTATAGTACCCTTTAAAAGAGAGCCTGCAGCTTAATTTAACTTAATATAGGGAAACTTACTAGATCTAGATATAATAAGAATTAACAGATTAAGAGCTCTTTCTTAATTTTATAGATAGTAGTATATAGCTATTCTTAGTTAGTAGAGTGATTTATCTGCTTAATTATAATAATAAATAAGACCTTAACCTACTAAATAGCCTATATTACTTTAGCAGTATACTAGCTTTTTAGAGGAACTATTAGCTTAAGCTAATAGAAGTTTAAGATAATAACAGGTTAACTATTATAGGCCTATAAAAGTAGGCCTTATTAAAGATAACTGCTAGTCTAGTAACTTTATCTCTATAAGGGAAGTCCCTAACTATTAGGTAGAGAGATGCTTCTAGGCATATATTATAGATAACACCACCTAGTATAGAGAATATCTAACTGCTCTTAAGTAGCAGCTAATCCTATAGCAAGCTTAAGTAACACTAAGCTATTATAATATATATAAAGGGGTGGGCTTATAAGAGCTTAAGGTATATGCTAATCCTAGGCAAAAAGCCTGCCTATCTAAGAAGGCCTAATAGACTAATATAGACGAGGACTTACCCCCAGGCAAGTTAGCAGTCCCCCTACTAGCAGGAGATCTAAAATACTATAATACTCTTAGATATTCTAGGCTATATATATATTATACTAATAGAGCTAGTAAGTACTTCCTTATCTAAAAGGGCTAGATAATCTTATTAAACTCTATTATACTAGAAATAGAGCATTATAATTATTACTCTTTAATAAGAAATCCCTAGTAAGTATAAGTTATCAGCTTATATTAATTATATCCCTGCTCTTTATATACACTACCTATTACTACTACTAATTAAATAGCTTAGTGAGGCTTTTAAACTAGCTTAGAGAGGTGGGTAACTACTACTCAAAGCTAGAAAGTTATCTAAACTTAGTTATTTAGAAGAAGTAAAAGTTATAATAAGATCTCTATTAGTAAACTAGTAGAGGGATTATTACTAAGTTACTACTCTATAACCCTTTATAAATATACCTTTAACTATTACTTTAGTAGGTAGGCTATTCCCCTAAAAAGGATACTTTCTAGCTGCTAGCTCTAAACCCCTACTTATAGGGGCCTGGGTAGTGGGGTGCCTGCTAGAGGATAACTAAACTCTAATTTAATAATATTTCTTCTAAGTGATATAAGCAAAATAATTAAAACTTTTAATAACAGATCTCTTAGTTCTGGTATTAATAAAGAATATAGTAAAATGCAATAAGTAATATAAATTATAGAATTTAGTAAATTATTAAATCTTTAAATATATATTACACCTACTAGTATTCTAGCAGGTATACCTATCTGAGTGTTATTTTAACTCTTAAGCACTACTTAGTATTAGAGCCCTATAATTTATATAGGCTCTTAAAGGTAGTAGTAGACCCTCTCCAAAGCCTCCTTTATATAGTAATATCTTATCTTATACTAGGATCTAGAAAAACTCCTACTATTAAACCCCCCTAATTTTATAAGGTTAACCTCAGATTAGATAAGAATACCTGCTAAACTTAAGCATATTAATAAGTAGAGGAAAAGAAACTAACAGAGATTACTCTAGTAATAGTAAGTAAAGCAGTAACAGCTTAAATTTAAAATCTAGCCTCTAGGTCTAAGTTATAATTTGCAGAGGATGCTTTTAGTGCAGTACCTTCTAAGTTTCCTGGAACAGGATACTATAGAGGGTAAGAGCCCTATATAGTTAAATACTAAGCCTTTATAAAGCTCCTTTAATAAGTTAAGTAGTTTGGAAATACTGCTTAAAATAGGAGATATATTTCTTCTAAAGCTAAATACCAGCTAGAAACTAATAGCATATAAGTAGAGTAATTAAAAGATAAAAAGCACTTTAAAAAGAGAGTTAAATAGTATATAAAATTATTAAAAGGGAAGTACTTATAACTAGACTTACACCTAGTAAATCACCCAGCTTTTATAGCTAGGGCACTTTGCTAGCTCAGGCTAGTATTAGCTTGCTATTAGGGATAAAAGCTTTGGAAATATAGCTCTCTTTAAGAAGTATTATAGCCTGTTATATAATACTCTTTAGCAGGCTAAGATATATACTCTGCAAAGATACTAGCATAATAGTTATCAGTAACCTATCTTAAAATATAGACTAAGAAGTTAACCTTATATATAAGTGTTTAGGTATTAAACCCCTATATATAATAAAAGTAAATATAGGTGAGAGCTTTAACATATTATTAACTAATTCTAATATTTTTAGATAGATTTAAGTAAGAGTATATAGGGTTAGACCTAAAAGAAGGTAAACTATATATATATAGGGTAAAGCTAAAAGAAACTCTAGTAGAGGCTTATAGTAGTTCTGATATGCAAATTAATTATTAAATATATATATAGGGGTGAAAGACTAATTAAACCTTCTAGTAGCTAGTTTCTACTAAAGTTTCTCTCAGAATAGCAGTATTAAACTTAGTTTTATAAGGTAAAGCAAATAATTAGGGACTTAGAGGTACTATATTACCTTTATCTATTCTTAAACTTTAAATATATAAGAAGCCCTTATTACTTAGCTAAATATAAGCATTTAAATATATTAACACTAGTAGGCTATTTTTAGTAAGTAGAACTAGTAATATAGGATAAACTAAATATAAAATTAAGATGCTAGAATAGACACTTATCAGACACCACAAAAGGTATTAGTATATCTTAATAGCAGGATAGTAGCTATAGAAGTTAGAATCTACTAAGAACTATATAATAACTTACCTGCTAAATATACTAGCCCTAAAAATAGATAGCACTTAAGCGTCTCACCTATATCTTACTCTTAGTATAGAAATAATATACTAAGGAGTAGACAGATATAGAAGTTAGTAACAAAGCCTAGAGTATAAGCCTAGATAGAACAGCCTCTAGTATAGATCTTAGTAGTAGTAGCAAATACTTTAATAAGAACTTAAAGAACCAAAGTGGGAAAAGGTTCTATATAAATAGCAGTTAGATATAAGTTAGTTAATTCTAAGCTATAGGGAAGTTCCATTTTAAAGGGGCACTTATACCCTATATAGTAAAAGGGAAGCTGGTTAATATTCTAGCACCTAGATATAGGTTTTGCACAGTAATATAACTAAACGCAAAGATAATAGCAGGGGCCCCGGACAGAGTTCTCTTTTCTTCTTAACAGTCTATTACCCTGAAATCAGTTTGTCTGGAGCTAGGGTTTAACAGCTAGAAGAGCCTAGTACTTCTATTAGGTCTAGTACACTCTTAATATCCCTTAAAAATCCGCAAAAAGGAATAATTCTCACACCAGGTTATACTTATAACCATAACAGGTCTCTAAGATAAACAGCTTCTAGTTAATAGAATAATATAAATAAGAAAAGTTAGTAAAACAGATCTATAACTTTAAAATAAGAATTAGCTCTAAGGGTTAGGTATATTAGGCTTTAAGTAAACAGCTCAGAAGCAGGTTACTACTAGCTAGGCAACTAGCTAGAGGCTTCTAGTATCTAGGTTCTAATACCTTTAATAGGCTTTAGCTATCTAGCATATAGTTAATAACTAACTTAGAACTAATATAAATAAGGGGAATCTAACTATCTAATTAAAATATAGCATTATAATAGCTAGAAAGTAGTATTAATATAATATAATTTCTACTTAGTGCTCTAAATATTAAAGTAAAGTAATTTAACTAAGTGCAGGTAAATAGCAGAAGTAACTATAACTTAAATAGTTAGTAAGTAGGAGCAGTATCACTACCACTACTATATTAAGAGAGTTATAAGAATAATACTAAAAAGGTAACTATTAGTAAGTATCTATCTCGTAACACTATTAAATTACAGGGACCTCCTTAAACCTTCTACTACTATAGCCTAATAAAAGATAGGTATAGCACTAGCAGGTTAATAGCCCCCAGAGATAGTATTAACATAGTAAGAATTAGATAACTGCATAGCTAAGCCCTATATCCCCCTAGAAATAGGAGTAAAGTTTAATAACTAGATAGTAGTGGGTTCAGGCCCCCCAGGGCCCAGGCTTAAGATATAGTCTGGAGTATACTAAGAGGCTTTGCCTGCTAAAAGCTCTTAAAATAGCTAAATGCCTTATTATCTAATTAGTAATATATATAAATAGATTAATAAGATTCCCACTATTCCTATCTACTATCTAGCAAAACCATAGCTAAGAAAACAGGCTTAGCAGAATTAGCAGGAAAAGAAAACCCTGTTAAGCTTAACTCTAGTTTAATATTATAAAAAGATATAGGAGGTATAGAATAGGTAGGAGCTTTAGCGCTAGTAAAATACCACTACTCCTATTATTTTTTTACTTATTTAATAAAGCAGGACTAGATTTTTATCTAACTTCTAGTTTTAAGGTTCTTTACAGACTAACCCGGGTTAAAGATATTATTAGGTGGAGAGTTTAGCTAGAGCAGCATATCTATTAAACTATAATATAGATGTTCTAAGAGAGGCTTATAGAAAATAGAAATCTCTAGTAGAACAAAAGGGTAAAAGTCCCCTTAATTTTGATTTTTAGTATAAATATAAACTATAAAAGTGTGGCCTATTAATCCTTTAGTCCCTTAAAATTTAAGGCTAGAGGTGCTAGAAAAGTTACTATAGAGATAACTAGCTTATAGTAGCTAAGCGTTTATAGTAATATCGCTTTTTAATCCTTTAATATTAGCTCTTCCTATTATACTAAAGCAGAATTTAGTAAGTATTAGATTATTTACCTACTAAACCATAGTATTACCCTGGTTTTAATAAAATAGTAAAAACTCTATTAGTGGAAACAGTTAGTCCCCCCTACTTATAGGAGCTGCTAGCTAGTTAATATAGCATATAACTATAGAGGCTATACAGCAATATAACCTGGTTTAGGGGAGGCTTAGAGTTTATATATAAAACTATAAACTAATACTAATTCTAAGGTGAGTACTATTAAGAGTAACCTAATAGCTACTATTATAGAGTGTAGAAAGGTATAGGCAGTCCTCTTATAGAGAGACTGCTTAAGAGATATACTAGGCCTATAGAAAACTATGCTTTAATACTAAGCGCTTATAGTATAAGGTATCTTAGAGGCAGTAATATAAGAGGAAATTCCTATTTAAGCCCAGTAGTATTATACTTAAATAGAGATAAGATAAGAGCCTTAGACTTAACTTATAAAGCCTGTCTAGTTAGAAGGGTATTAGTTAAGGTATAAGCATAGTATAAAATAAATAGGAAATATAAGCTAGGTTTAGACTATTATAAGATAGGTTAGTTTTACTCTACTAATAACCTTATTATAATAGTAATTCAGCTTAGTATAAGAGGAACTGCTAATTTAGATAATTAGTTTTTATAGCTATCTAACTAGGTAGTGCTATAATACTACTATCTACTAGATAATAGCTAAACGCCTCTAAGTTAGAATCTATACCAGAACGTAATAATACCTCCTATATATATAGATAGATATAAATAGGCTTTAGCTTAGTATCTTAGCAGGTAATTCCTCTACTACTCTTAAAGTAAGTAGTAGTATTTTACAAATTATAATTTTAGTATAAGCAGGGATAAATCCTTTACAGATAACTTAGATATATAAAAGGGTCCTATAAGTAGTAGAGTAGCCTTATTATTATAATCTGCTAAGGGTAAGCCCTTCTTCACCTCAATTTCCTTATAAACTTAGTAGCCTATAAGCTGCTAGAATATAAGGTTTCTGTTAACTATCTTAGTAATAAAGATAACTATAAGCAGGCTATTAATACTACTATGGAGTGATTAGTATATCCTAGAGGCCTCTATGCTGCCCAGATAATAGGTTGCGCTGGGGGTTAACTTAGAGGTAACCCCTAAGCATAGCAGGGGCTCTGGGTAATTACCTCTATTAGAGAATATTATAGAGTTACTGCTCTATAACTCTTTTATATACTAGGAGACTCTAGAACAGCTAATAGAGCTAATACCTGGCTATAAGTGCTGTGGTGAGATAAAGAAGAACCCTTAAATAGGCATAAAGCCTCACTAGGTAAGGAGAAGTACCCTTAAATAGGCTACACTCTGGTAGTAGCAGCTAGGTGCTAGAACAGACAGCTAAAAAAGAAGTACCCTTAAATAGGAACCCCTAAGATGCTCTGTATTTATAGCAGGTAAGTGCTAGAACAGACTGCTAAAAAAGAAGTACCCTTAAATAGAAACCCCTAAAATATGCTGGAATTATAGCACAGAGGCGCTAGAGTGGACCACTAAAAAAGAAGTACCCTTAAATAGGAACCTCTAAGATATGCTGGAACAGACTGCTAAAAAAGAAGTACCCTTAAATGGGAACCTCTAAGGTGTGCTAGAATTATAGCACAGAGGCGCTGGAGCAGACTGCTAAAAAAGAAGTACCTTTAAATAGAAACCCCTAAGGTGTGCTATATTTATAGCATAGAGGTGCTAGAGCAGACTGCTAAAAAAGAAGTACCCTTAAATAGGAACCCCTAAGGTGCGCTGTATTTATAGCGGGTAAGTGCTGGAGCGGACTGCTAAAAAAGAAGTATCCTTAAATAGAAACCCCTAAAGTGTGCTATATTTATAGCAGGTGAGCGCTATAGCAAACTGCTAAAAAAGAAGTACCCTTAAATAGAAACCTCTAAGATATACTATATTTATAGTAGGTGAGCACTATAGCAGACTGCTAAAAAAGAAGTACCCTTAAATAGAAACCTCTAAGATATGCTGGAATTATAGCGCGGAGGCGCTAGAGCAGACTGCTAAAAAAGAAGTACCCTTAAATAGGAACCCCTAAGGTGTGCTAGAATTACAGCGCGGAGGCACTAGAACAGACTACTAAAAAAGAAGTACCCTTAAATAGAAACCCCTAAGGTGCGCTGTATTTATAGCGGGTGAGCGCTATAGCGCTGGAATTATAGCATAGAGGTGCTGGAACAGACTGCTGAAAAAGAAGTACCCTTAAATAGGAACCTCTAAGATATGCTGGAATTATAGCGCGGAGGCGCTAGAGCAGACCACTAAAAAAGAAGTACCCTTAAATAGGAACCTCTAAGGTGTGCTGGATTTACAGCGGGTAAGTGCTGGAATAGACTGCTAAAAAAGAAGTATCCTTAAATAGGAACCTCTAAGATATGCTATATTTATAGCAGGTGAGCGCTATAGCAGACTACTAAAAAAGAAATACCCTTAAATAAGAACCTCTAAGATGTGCTGTATTTATAGTGGGTGAGCACTAAAGCAGACCGCTAAAAAAGAAGTACCCTTAAATAGGAACCTCTAAGATACTCTATATTTATAGCGTGGAGGCGCTGGAACAGACTGCTAAAAAAGAAGTACCCTTAAATAGAAACTACTAAGGTGCTCTATATTTATAGCAGGTAAGCGCTAGAACAGACTGCTAAAAAAGAAGTACCCTTAAATAGGAACCTCTAAGATGTACTAGATTTATAGCAGGTATATACTAGAACAGTCTGCTAAAAAAGAAGTACCCTTAAATAGAAACTACTAAGGTATACTAGAATTATAGTAGGTAAGCACTAAAGCAGACTGCTAAAAAAGAAGTACCCTTAAATAGAAACGCCTAAGGTATACTAGAATTATAGCAGGTATGTACTGGAACGCAGTGCTGAAAAAGAAGTACCCTTAAATAGGAGAAGTACCCTTAAATGGGAGAAGTACCCTTAAATAGGAGAAGTACCCTTAAATAGGAGAAGTACCCTTAAATAGGAACTTAGAACTTTATTAGAAATTAAAAAAGTATAAGAGATAGGTTTAGAGGAATATTTAATAAATTTATAAATATAGGTTTTATAATAAGAGGGTTGTTTTTTTACTTAAAAGGGTTCTTATTTTTACTATTTTTATTACTATA
>JAVHLV010000745.1:0-11589 GCA_036785495.1 Colletotrichum neosansevieriae
TAAAAATAGCTATAAAACGCTTTATATAGTTATTACTAATATATTAACTACTTTAAACTATTTAAAATATACTAAAAGGTTATAGACCCTTATTACTATCTTAGTATTACTGCTTAAACTTATTTTATTTTAACTTAGCTATATATATATACCTTATTAATTATATAACCTAGGTCTTACTTATACTATAAATATACTACTATAGCTATATTTATAACCTTACTATAATAATAATAATAATAATTTTTATAACTTTAGCTCTTTTACTATAGTATTAATTAAACTTAAATTTTAGCCCCTTTATTAAGTGCTAATTATTACTAATATTTTACTTAATATTCTCTATAATATTATAGAGAGCTAGCATACTAATCTCTATTATTATTCTTCTATCTTACCCTAGCTTTATTAGCAAAAGATCTTAATATTAGCTTAAATCTATATAATACCTAATATAGTCTTTAAGTAGGTTTAAAGTATTATTATCTCTAAGCCTCTCTATTACTTTATAAGCTGCTAAAAAGGAGATATTAAATACTATAATTAGGTTTAAGCTAATAATAGGTATAGCAGCTTTTATAGTATTTAGTAACCCCTTATAGTAGCTATTTAAAGTAAAGATATTTCTTAGTAAAACTAATATATTATAAATAAGATTTATAATAGTAAGATTTATAGTAGTAATAATAGCTTTTAGGTTAAACCTATTTATTTAAGATATACCTTAAGGGTTATTTAAGCACTTTAGCTAGCTATTAGATATCTTAGCTAGTTTGCTATTTTAGGATTCTATTAATATTAGTAAAGATAGTATTAACTTTAGAATTAAGGTTAAATAACTAGGAGACTAGTATTAATCTCCTAAATAGCTAGTCTTTTTATATAATAATAATAATAATAATAATAATAATAATAGTATCCTAAAAGCCTAGCTCTTTACTAATATATTAACTATATCTTTAAGTTAACTTATATTAAGGAGAGCTTAGAGAAGGTTTAAGGCTATTATAGTTAAGGGTGATTTATACTTAATATAGCTTAATTAAGGTTTATTAAGTAAAGCTATTATTATTTATAAAGCTCCCCCCCCCCCTTCTATATATTAGTATGCAGCCTCTAGCTACTACATAGTGATTTTACCTGCTTTATAATAGACCTTCTAACTCCACACTGCGCCTCCTGATAATATATATAGCCTTCAGTCACATGATATTTGGCCCTGATATAATTAGTCCCGTTACGTGCAGCATAGCGTTGCCTGCGCTGTTACTGTTCCGCTGGTCTATTTAGCCAGAGCGCGCGTCTGACTTTATATAGTAATATTTAGAGGGTTTGCTTACTAGCAGAAATATATCAGGTTCCTATATTATTATCCTTAACTAGTAGAGGGCATAGGTTAAAGTGCCTCTATAGTGTTTCCCAAATTATACCTATAAACTAGGTGAATTTATTATAGTCTTTTTTGCAGGGGGCTGCGTTATAACTATAAACTTAATATATTAGCATATATAACTATAGTTAAAGTAAGGTTTTACTATATATTCCCTCTTATTAAGATAAAGCATAGGTTAGAGATACTTTTACTATATATATTACTTTACTAAGACTACTACTAAGCAAACTATACTAGGCTCTCTGGTTTTATATATATTTAAACCGCTAAAATACACTTAAAAAACTGATATAAGTTATAGATAAGTTAAAAGTATTATAATACTATTATTATATATTTTTTAACTCTTTAGTATAGTAAAAGAATATTAAATAGCTATTAAAGCCTCTTTAAAAGTTATAGAAAAAAGTAACATATAAGAGAATTAAAAAACTACTATTAAAAGAAACTTAGAGAGAGATAGATTATATAAAAGCGCGTTTAGTCTCCCTCTCCTTTAAATAAGTATTTATATATAAGTTTAATTAAATAGCTTCTTTAAGTGCTATAAAAGCTATATCTATATCTATAAAATATATAAGTAGTTAATTACCTCTAGTAGACTTATACTATAATACTAACTATATAGTCTTTTTAGTTATTTATAGCTATAGCTATATAGCTTAACTTTAAAGTAGCTTAATATAGTATTATAAATATATTCTTAAATATATAAAATAGACTTAAATAGAGAACTAATAGCTTATAAGCTCTTAAAAAGCTTTAAGAAGCTTATATTACTTTTATAATATAAAAAACCTTTTATTATTTTTAATAAAGCTAAACTAACATTAAGTAAAAAGAAACTATATATCTTTTATACTAAAAACTATACAAATTTTATATTATTTTATATAAATAATATTTAAATTATAAACTATTAGAATAATATAAATATAGCTTTAAAGATTATAAAAAAGGTTAAAAATCTAATTACACTTAAAGAATAAAGACTAATAAAGTAGTATATAAAATCTACTTAATTTATAATTCTTATATTAAAAGAGTACTCAAGTGCTTTAAGCTAGTAATTAGTATCTTACTTACTTCTTTAATTTTTAATAGCTTTAAATAAAATATTAAAACTATATTAAAAGCTTAAATTAAAGAATTTTAAGATATAGTTAGTTATATTCTCTATATAGCTATAATACTATACTTAGAAGTTACTTATATTACTATAAGTCTCTCTTAGTTTCTTATAAACTTATTATAAAAATAATTTATAGCTACTAATTAGTATATATACTATCTATATAGTATATATTTTCTTACTATTACTTATAAGAATATAAAAAGTAAAAGAGATAAAAGAGATAATTATAATATATAAAATAATAATAACTTAAGTTTTAATAATAAAAAGTAGTTATTACGCACTATAAACACTTTAAGCACTATTTAAATACTCTTTATTAATAAAGATAGATTATTTATAATATATAAAGCTAGTAAATAAGCTATAGTTATAACCTCTACTATTAAAGCTAAGCTTCTTAGCTTCTTTTAAGACTATAAGAGAGATAGTAGCTTTAAAAAAGTTTTTTTTAAAACCTTATATTATTAAACTTACGAGATATCTAGAGAATTAACTATAATAATTAATAAACTATTAAACTTATAATAAGTAGTTATAGATATATTTTAACTTACTTAAAGTATATTAATATTTAAAATATATAGCTTAAGTAAGAATATATCTAAAAATCTTATAAAGTTATTTATATACTTATAAATATTATATTAATAGATTAACTTTTAAAAGTGCTCTTATATCCTAAATTTAAGCATTTTAGAAGCTTTTGATCTCTATTAGATATAAAATAGTTAATTATAAATATAACAGAGAAACTAAAGATATTTTAATAGTATAAAATAAGTTTATTTAAGCTTAAAAGCAAATATATATATATAAGTATAGCTAAATAATAAGCTTTTTCTAAGCTAAAGCCTCTAAATACTATATTTCTAATATATAAGCTATAGCCTCTAAAACTCCTTAATCTAAACTCTTTTTCCTTTTCTATACTATAGCTAAGTAAATAGTAAAACCTAAAATATCCTTTAAAATAAGCTTAATAGTAATTAAAGTTATAAAGTATACTTATAATACTTTTAAAACTCTAAAAGGTAAAGTATAATTAACTTAAGAAAAGCATTATAATTAGGAGTAAAGATAGCTAAAGCTAAAATTATATTACTTTAAGATAGTATATAAACTTAAATACCTTTAGCAAACTTATCTAAAGCAATATAAAGCATGCTACTAGCTTAGTTTTACTTCTAAAAAAAGTTAGTAATAAAAACTTAAACTAAAAAGAATAAATATACTATTTTAATTAACTTTAAGTCTTAAATAACTTAATAAAAGCAGTAGTATACTTAATAGTAACTCTCTATTAATAAAAGTATAGTAAGCTACTTTTATTATACTCTTAATAATAACTAATATTATCTTTAATATACTTATAGTAACTACTACTATATTTATAGACTTCAAAGTATTCCTTAGTATACTATTAGTAAAGTAAGTTATTTACTATATTAATTAAAAAAAAAAAACTAATAGTAGAAATCTTAAGACTATTAAAATAAGAGGTTTTAAAGTAACTACTATACTTACTACTATATAAAGTTTTAAGTATTTTAAGAGAAGTAGAACTAATTATAATACTACTTTAAGCTAATTAATATAAGCTAAGAGAGCATTAAGCTTATTATTATAAGCTTTCTCCTCTCTATACTTATTATATAAGCTATAGTAATAAGGGTTTTTATTATTATTATTAAAGCTAAATATCTTATAATAAATATAATAGCTATAGTAACTACTTTTATATTACTTCTCCTTTTAAGCCTCTTTATAAGTATTATTATTAACTTTAAATAAATAAAACTAATATTATTCTCTTAATTATAAGTTATATACTTAATATACTTATTATACTTATACTTAGTATACTTAGTATAATGCTAATACTTATATTTAGTATAGTTATAAGCTTATTTATACTTTTCTTTATTCTCTTAGTTTATTTTAATATTAAAAAGAGAGTAATTATCTTTACTTTAAGTATTAAGAACTATAGAAATAGTTTAAAAGTTAGTAAGTATAATTACTTAATCTTTATCCTTAATAATAGTGATAGTATCTCCTTTAAAGAGCTATTTAAAAGTCTTACTTAAGGAATATAAATAAACACTAGTAAATATAAGCATTAAAAGTATAAAAGTAGTGCTAATATTTTAATTATATAGGATTTTAGTTAAAATTTATACAGGATTATAGTATAATAAAAAAAGTAATAATAAGAAAAATATTATTAATAGGAGTAGAATTAAAAAGAACACTAAAGAATATAATAGTGAGATAACTAAGAGAGATAAGACTTACTAAAAGCTATTTTTATATATATAATATTAAAAGTACTAAATTAAGAAAATATAAATTAATATTATTATTAAAAGGGAAAAAAAAGTCTAATAACTATATAGTAAGCTTATAAAAGTAAAATAAAGAGAAAATAAAAAATCTAAGCTTAGTAGTAAGGGAGATTTATTTATTTATATAGTAGTAAGAAAGTATATAATTACTTAAAGTAATTATAAGTAATAGAAAGTAAATATAGTAAGAAAGAGTAATAGTAGCTATTAAGCTTTATAGTTAGTTAAATATTTAACTAAATAGTAATTATTTTTATTAAAAAGTTAGTTATTATAAAGTTAAAGTTATTAAAATAATAAGCACTAGCTACTACTTTTAATATAGGAAAGACCTTTTAAGTAGTAGTTTTATTTATATAAAAGGGGTTTTAAGTAAAATAAGTAACTTTAAAGATATTTTAAAATTATTTTTTATTTCTATAAATAGTTTCTATATTTAAAAGCTTAAATAGTAATATCTATAAAAGATAATTATACTAAAGCGTAATTAAGAGGTATATTATAGGGGATAGTTTAGCTTAATAGCTATATTAAATATCTCTAGCTAGTAATATAAGCCTTATAGCTGCGCTAAGGTATATAAACTAATATATATGCTTTAAAACTACTCTTATATTTATCTATACTAGCTATATAGCTATTAAGCTAGTAATTTAAGTATTCTTCTAACTATTTAACCTTATACCTAGTCTATAGCCCTTATTATAAGTTATTAGTAATATTAATATTAATATTACTACTATTATTATTAATAGTATTATTATTACTATTAGTAATATTATTATAGTTATTAAAGTTATTATTAATATTATTAGTAGTAAAGTCTATATTTACTTCTAATTTACTGAATATTTCTATCCACTTTAATATTAATTATTTTATAAGGAAAGTTATTTTTTAAAATAACTAAATCTTTAGTCTATATAAGTCTTTTAGTTTTTAAGCTATATAATCTATATTATAAAGAGTTTATATTAAAGCTTATTAAAATACTTTTATTCTCTTAAGGGATAATCTAATTATATTATGAGTTTTATTTTTATAATATACCAAGGAGCTAAAAACCTTTATATAAAATATATTAAGCTTTTATATACTTTTTAATTTATAGAGAGTTTTATAGTTAATAGAGCTATTAAGTACTCTATTATATAAATAAACTGCTATAATAATAGTATCTCTTTAAAGTCTAATAGTAAAAAACTAATTTATAATAGAGCTTTAATTTTATTTAGTAAGGTTTTATTTACTTTTTTAACTAAACTATTTTATTTTAAAGTATATAAGCATAACTTTTAATATATTATAGCTAAATTAGCTAAATATAGCTTAAATTACTTATTTATATAATTAGTACTATTATATATATTTAATATAGTAATTTTTATATTCTTAAAGCTATTAGCTTCTACTATAAGTTTAAATAAAATAAAGGCTTTATAAACTATATCTTTAGTAGTTAATAGTTTAACTCCTAAGAATTTAATATCGTTATTTAAAAAGGTAATAAAATGCTTAAATCTACTATAAGTTAAAGAGTTTTAAGCTTATATAAATTACTATAGACTTTTTTCAAGTATTTAATAGTTTTATTATTATTAAATAGCTTATTGCTTTATTAGTTATATTAAGTTTATAGTAAATTATATAGTTATTAATATTACTACAAATAAGAAGTTAATTTAAGCCTATAGTATTATCTTTAAGCTTATTTAAGTAGTTAATATTAATATAACTTAGTCTATTATAAATCAAATCTCTATTTAGTATAAAGTATAATATGTTAAGATTAATACTAATTTTAGTTATTTTAAATAGTAGTTTAATAAGTAAATAATAAAAATTACTTATTTTCTCTACTTTAATTATATTTAACTTATCTTCTTTAGAATAAGTATAAATATTAGTAGATAAAGTATTTATATTGCCTATAATATTAAAGCTTCCTTAGCTTATTAAGTTAATATTTAGTTTAAATATATATAAGTAGTTTTTAAATATTAATATAGTACTTAAACTAGTAAATTTAATATAATAGATACTATATTTAATTATAGTAGTATTTTTTACTTTACTCTAGCTAACTTCTTACTTATAAGATTTAATATATATAAAGTAATTTATATTAGTTACTATATATACTTCTACTACTATACCTAATATAAAGTTATATTTATATATATCTTTTAGCTTATTACTACTATTAATTATATTAGTAATAGTATTTAGTATATTAATAAGAGGTTTTACTTTAATAGTTATGTTAAAGTTTTTTAAATAACTAGATTTATTGTTATAGTTATAATTACTATTATTATTAATATCCTCTATATCTTTATCTTTATAATTAAATATAGAGGCTAAAGTATTAAAATCTCTTGAAACTAATGCTTTATTAGACGCTAGTTTTATATTAAAGGCTTTGAATATATCTTTATTTCTTAAGGCTATAGCTAAACTAAAGCAAAAGCACTTATTAATGCTATAAGTAGTAGTTTTATAGTTATTATATTATAACTCTTTAGTCCTTTTCTAGCTATCTTTAGTTACTTTATAAAGCTTATTATATAGCTTATTATTATAAGTAGTATAATTAAAAACTAGTATCTTTTTTTCTTTTCTTTAAAATAAATCCTTTTAAAAAGGTTTATTTAATATACTACTTATAAAAGTAGTTATAATATAAGAATTTAATTTATTTCTAAAGTAATAAGTTATATTAAATATAAACTCTCTATTTGTGCCCATGAACTGGGTGAATTTGTCGTAGTCTTTTTTGCGGGGGGCTGCGTCGTACTACAAACTCAATAAACTCTCTATATATATTATTAGTAAGCCTATTTAAAATCTAAGTTAATAATAAATCGTTAAGTATATCTAATTTATAAGCCTTTAGCTTATTAGAAACCTTTTTAACTTTATTAAAGTATTTTTCTATATTATTATTATAGTTAAATAACTTATTATATAAGAAATATTAAAATAATATATTATTAGAAGTAATCCTTTTTAAGTTATAAATCTTATTTAATATATTATATACTATTTTAGGTATCTTAATATATTAGATTTAGTTTAGAGATTTATTCTCTTTATATAGTAATATAAAGCTAAAAGCCTTTTATACACTAAACTAACTAACTTTGAAAAAGAAAAGAAAAAGAAAATACTTCTCTTTTAACTTAGAGAACTTATAAACTAAAGAACCCTCTAAAGTTCTACTTAATAAAAAGTTAAGAGTATTAAGATTCTAAGAATTTAAAACTAAATCTAAATTAATTATCTTAAAACTACTTATAGACTAAACTTTATTTACTATTACTAACATATTTACTATAGATATCTCTAGAGACTTTACCTCTTTAGCTACTACTTTACTTACTTAATAATTCTTCTTAAATACTATTTACCTTACTTTATAAATATAATTTAACTTTATAAATGCTTTCTTTACTTTAGCGTATACCTTTTATAATACTTTTATTTACTTTTAAAATAACTCTTTAGATTATTCCTCTTTATTGTTTAAATAATAAAACTTATTTATTAAATGCTTTATTACTTATAAGTTACTGTAATGCTAGTAATAGGTAAGAAAAACTAATACTAGTAAATAGTATTTTTAAATATATTATAAGATTACTTAGTTTCTCTATCTATAATATATTAACTATAGATTAAAGAACTAAAGAGTATCTAATAGTAAAACCCTTTTAATTAATAATATATATAAAGTATAACTTTAAAACTATTCTCTTCAATATTAAATAAATAATAACATTAATATATTAGAATTTAATATATAACTTAATATAGTATTAATATTATAAAATAAAGAAGTAAAATTACTAACTCTATAACTTAAAAGATAATAATTATTTATATTAGTCTTAAGGATAAGACTTTTAGAAGAGAAACTTAATATTATAACTTATTAAGTATAATAAGACTAAAGCAATACTTTATAAAGTATTTAATATATATTAAATATTTATATATAGAATAGTATAAAATAAAAGAAACTTACTTTAAAGTAAAAAAACTATAATACAAGTTATATAGTTTTAAACCTTAGTTACTAAATACTAAGATTATTGCTAATAAATGCTATACTTTAACTTATACTACTTATACCTCTACTAATTACTATAAGTTATATAATTTAAGTTAACTATACTTATTTTATATTATACTATTACTACTACTGCTATAGCTATACTTATAACTTTATAATAATACTAATAGTAAAGATTTTATTACTTTTACTCTTTTACTATAAGCTAAGTAATACTATTAACTTTTTAGCTCCCTTATCAACTCTTTTACTACTAACCCTCTTATTATTAAACGCCTACTACTATT
The DNA here is from genome assembly GCA_036785495.1 of Colletotrichum neosansevieriae. Lineage (NCBI taxonomy): Eukaryota > Fungi > Ascomycota > Sordariomycetes > Glomerellales > Glomerellaceae > Colletotrichum > Colletotrichum neosansevieriae. Next base: position 9,239 of record JAVHLV010000745.1, read on the forward strand.
TAAATCTTTCTACCTCTAGTGCTTCTGCTATTATAACCTCTACTATTATCCTAGAAGATCCTTTTGCTATTAGCTGCTAACTACTACTATAGCCTCTGCTATTAAAAAGATCCTTTTGCTGCTGCTAACTATAGCTAACGTCTATCCCCCTTACCCTTCTAGGCTCTAGCTCTCTTAGCTATTAATATCTGCTATAACGTCCTCTATAGCGTCCCTTATAGACTCACAGATACTATTGCTACCCTGGCCCTAGCCTTATTAGCAAAAGGTCTTAATATATAGCTTAAACTTATATAACTTATTAATCTAAGTAATAGTTTAAAAAAGAGCTGAAATTACTATATTAAAAAACTAGCTGCTATTTATTAGTAGTTATAAGCTTTAGTTAAGCGCTTTTATCTCCTTATAAGCTTTATAATCTTTATTAAATTCTTTAGCTTTATATAAAAGAAATAAGCTAAAGTAAGCTACTTTAATCTTTATAGTAGTAATTAACCTATTAAACTAGCTATTTAACTTAAAAGTAATATTTAGTAAAACTAATATACTATAAGTAAGATTAATAGTAGTAATAATAGCTTTAAGATTAAAGTTATTCCTTTATAGGAGGCCTTAAGTGTTATTTAGAGACTTTAGCTAAGTATTAGCTATCTTAAAATATTATTAGTACTACTAGTTAAATAACTAAGAGACTAGCTTTCTCCTAAGCAGCTAGCCTTTTTATATAATAATAACAACAATAATAATAGCGCCCTAAAAGCCTAGCCCTTTCCTAGTATATTAACTACGCTATAAGTATTTAAGTTAACTTATATTAAAAAGGGCTTAAGGAAGGTTAAGGCTGTCTTTAAAGTAGCTTAAGCCTTACTAAGTATAAAGAAACTTCAATATATTAAGCTACTTATCACCTTTAAGCTAAAGCCTTAAATTAGTATAACTTATACTATATAGTATATAGTAACCTTAAGTAGCCTAGTATAAGTCTCTTATTAAGTTATAAGTCTTTCTATTAATATACCTTTTGCATATATATAGCTGTAGTTAAAATAACAGCTTTATTAATAGTATCTAAGCTACTAATTAAAGCTATATATTACCCTTGCTGCGTCGTAACTACAAACTCAATATATTACCCTTACTAAGATTAAGTATAGGTTAGAGATACTATTGCTGGTTTTTTCTTTACTAAAATATTTACTAGAAAGCTATAGTAGGCTTAACTACTTATTATATAATTAACTAAAATATATAAGTTATATAAAGATAAGATAAAACTAAATAGTAATATAGAAATATTAAGCGCTTAATATTAAAAGTAAGTACTTAATAGAACTAAGTAAATACTTACTTAATAAGAGATTATTACTTAATAACTAAAATAAAAGTAATACTTAAAACTTATATATAAAATAAACTTAAAACTCTTTTAAAGATAAACTTCTATAGCCCTTTAATAATTAACTTATAATTATTCTTTATAAATATTTTTAAATACTTTTAAGCTTACTTTATATTATACTTTAATATAAAAACTATAACTAATTACTATATCTTTTAATATAGGGGTGTTAACGAGAGCTCTCTGAAGGGCTATGCCGATAATGCGCTCTCGGTGTTATACGGGCTGCTCAATGAAACAGAGAGCCTTATTAATAGCATTAATGCTAAACTGTTATGCAATATTTTGCGCGTTGTTAATATTAATAGGCGCGCCTTATATATAGCTAGCGTATTAATATGCCGGGTCTGATGCTAATATCTTAGAGAACTTGTTATGGGTTAATAAGGATAAGGAAGAGAGATAGGCATAAAGCCCTGCTTATAGCAGCAGAGCTTTTTATGCTTCTAGCTGTGAGAACCTCTTAGGAGGTTAAGGAGTTATCTCTTATATACACCTTGCTAGAAGGTTTACCTTTTAGGCGTTTTTCCCAGGCTATAAGAGCCTTAGTAGCCTACTTAGCTCTAATATAATCAGCCCTGTTATATATAGCATAGTGTTACCTATACTATTACTATTCTGCTAGTCTATTTAGCCAGAGTATATATCTAACTTTATATAAGGGTTTACTTACTAGCAGAAATATATAGGGTTCCTATATTATTATCCTTAACTAGTAGAGGGTATAGGTTAAAGTGCCTCTATAGTGTTTTCCAAATTATACCTATAAACTGGGTGAATTTATTATAGTCTTTTTTGCAGGGGGGCTGTATTGTAACTATAAACTTACTATATCTTTTAATAACTTTTTAGATCTATAAGACTTATAGTATTATAGATATTATTATAGTATTATTCTTTAGCTTCTTTTAGTAAACCTCTTACTATTAAATAGCTTAGCTATAATACTTTC
>JAVHLV010000746.1:0-11564 GCA_036785495.1 Colletotrichum neosansevieriae
ATTATTAATACTGTAATATACTGTGTTATATTATATAGTATATTATTAAGTATTATTATTTATTATATATTTTATAGGTCTTATTTATAAAGGGTTTTTGAGATATTTAAATAATATCTTATAGATACTATTAATATCCTTATATTAATAATTTAATACTTCCTTATCTTTACTAGATTTAATATTAATAAGGATATTAATAGTAGTAAGATTATTACTATTAATTATAGTTTATAAGATATAACTATTACTCTTAGTATAGATACTAGGGAAGTTATAATAAAGTATATTTTTTATAATAAAGAATATAGAGGTAGTGCTAAACTCCAGGTTACTTTTAATATATTTAATAATAAATATCTTAAAGGTGTTAATATATATAAATAGATTAATAATAGTATATCTAGCCTAAATTAAGGTATAGATCCTATAATACTTATAGCCTTAAATAATTACTAGCTTAGTAATATTAGTAACTATAATATATACTAGAGAAGCAGTAATAGAGCTCTATATAGTTATAAAGCTAGTATAGAAGTAGGTAAGCTAGTAGAATCTAGTAGCTTAGGCTATAGTAGCTTAGTTAGTAATAATAACCCTCTTTAGAGGGTTAGTATAAAGACTATTAAGAATAATTAGAGCAGCTAAGAAGCTAGAAGCTATAGATAAGCTAGATATAGTATATATAGTAGGTATATTAAAGGTACTAAATATATTAGCTATAGTAGCTATAGTATAGATATTACTCTAGTTAAGACCTATAGTAGATATATTATACTTATTAGAAGTCTTTAGTATAAGATACTAGTTAAGGTCTAGGAGGCCTAGATCTTTATAAACTAGAAAGTAAGATATAGTTATAGTAATAACCTTAAACTTAGGCCTCTGGCCACTACACAGTGATTTTACCTGCTTTGCAACAGACCTTCTAACTCCGCGCCGCGCCTCCTGATAATACACACAGCCTTCGGTTACGTGATTATAACTATCCTAACCACAGCCGCACTTGCACGTGCCTATCTATAGCCTTACAATCCTTAACTTCACAGTTTGGGATAAGGGAGAGGGATGGGCACAAAGCCCTGCTTGCAGAGCTTTTTATGCTTCTAGCTGTGAGAACCTCTTAGGAGGTTAAGGAGTTATCTCTTATATGTGCAGCACCTTGCTAGAAGGTTAACCTTTAGGCGAGGAGTTATTAGATATCTTATATAGTGGCGTTCACCTTACTAGAAGGTTTACCTTTTAGGCGTTTTTTGCAGCACCTTGCTAGAAGTTATTCCCAGGCTATAAGAGCCTTAGTGGCCTATTTAGCCCTGATATAATTAGCTCTGTTATATATAGCATAGTATTATCTATACTATTACTATTCTGCTAGTCTATTTAGCCAGAGCATATATCTAACTTTATATAAGGGTTTACTTACTAGTAGAAATATATTAGGTTTCTATATTATTATCCTTAACTAGTAGAGAGTATAGGTTAAAGTGCCTCTATAGTGTTTTCTAAATTATACCTATAAACTGGGTGAATTTGTTATAGTCTTTTTTGCAGGGGGCTATGTTATAACTATAAACTTAAACCTTAAACTTATCTATAGTATAGATAATATATATACTAATAATATTAAGTGTCTTAATAGTATCCTTCTTATTATTAATATTATATACCTTAATTAAGGTATTATAGCTAACTTATATATTTTAGAGTAACTTAGTAATTATATCTACTTACTTATTATAGATATATATTATATTAATAACTATAGTATTCTGCTTAGACTAGACAGAGATATTAACTATATTAGATATAGCTAAGACTATAGCCTTATTCTTAGAAATAGAGGTTATCTTAGTGTTAGATCTATTATTTCTAGCTATAGTGTTAATAATAATATATTAATTAGGTTTAAGAGCTTAATTAGACTTAATATATTTAATACTATCTTTACTCTCTTTACTTTTATTACTACTATTCTTACTAAGTAAGTTAGAGTTAGTTTTAAGGTTAGCTAAGATACTTAGACTATTAGTACTAGTAATATAAGCAGGATTATAATATTATAAGTCTTATAGATCTTAGTTAATATTTAGCTAATTATTAGTACTTATTAGATTAGGGAAATTATAATAAAATATACTAATATTAGTTAGCTATAGATAGGAAATAAGGTGAGTATTTATTCTAGGGTAAAGGATATATAGTATTTCTAAGATATTCTTATAGTTACTATACTTTTTATACTTAATATCTAAGATATATTTATAGGCTTACAGGTTAGTAATATAGTAGCTAGGCTTATTAATAGAAATAGATTTACTAAAAAGATAGTATTAGATATTATTAAGGGTAATAGAGTTAACTTTAAGTATATTATATTTAGTATATTAACTAGTAGCATTAAAGTAGTAACTAGATATATACTATAGTAATAGTTTTAAAAGCATAGAATATATATTCTAGATAATAAATATCTTAGATATAATAGGTATAATAAGAGAGTAATAGGAATAGATATAATAAAGAGATAATAGAATAGTTAGTAATAAACATATTAATATAAAGAATACCTTTATATTAATAAAGGTATTAATAGGTAATATAGAGAGTAAAAAGTATATATATATAAAAACTTTTCTTAACACTAAGTTAAGAGAGAGAATAGTAATAACTATATAGGTTACTAGGTAATATATTATTATTTTATATATATAAAAAAGCTGCTAATCTTTCTTATTAGTTAAAGGAAATAAGTAAGAGATAGCTAGTAAGTAAAAGCAGCTACTATAATTATAAAGGTTCTTAAAGCAGCTACTACTATAAATATATTTATTAAAATAGATACTATAAAGGGGATAATTATAGATAAGATACTATTTAATACTAAGGCTCTAGCTATATAATATTCCTAGACTAAATAACTTATTTAAGGTATTAAATTTATTATAGCTATTATTTATATTAGTTTCCTTATTACTCTTTATCTCATATTATAGTCTTTTATAGTCTTCCTTTTAGATATCTTACTTATTTCTATCTTTTACTAAGCTTAAGTATTTATTCTTTACTTATCTAAGTTAGTCTTTAAGCTTATACTTATTATTATAGCCTTTCTATTTCTTACTCCTTATTCTTAAAAGTCTCTATTAGTTTATCTATATTTATAGTATCTTTATCTATCTAGACTATATAAGTTAGTAGATATCCCTTCTATTTAATAAGATATTAAACCTTTTTTCAGGTTAATATTCTTTTTTTTAGAATATTTTTAATCTTATAATATTTATATATTTCTAGCTAGTAGGTTTTATTATCTTCTTTAATATTAACTAGTTCTTAATAGTTATCTTATTAGTTAAATAGATTAGTTCTAGGAGCTAGTATTAGTATTAGTTAGATAACTAATATTACTAAGTAGATATTTATATTTAGTGAGATATCTAGCTAGTAGACTAGTTTACTAACTTATTTAAGAACCTTAAAGGGAATTTTTTAATAGCTATACTTTATATTTAGTTACTCTAAGAGGTAGTAACCTAAACCTAGTTTAAGGTATATCTAATCTCTAGGTTAAAATATAATAAAGTAATATTTCTTATTATATTATTCTTTTATATATAGCTAGGCTACTATAATTAAGATCTTAGCTTCTTTCTAGAAAACTTTATAGTTTATTTCTAGATTTAAGTCTCCTAGTATATTTAATATATTATTAGTATTAAATCTATAAAGAAGTTAGTTTAGTAAATATTTAATAATTTAAGAGTATATATTATTAAGGTTATATTATAAGCTGGGAAGTATTTTAGCCTAGTTTTTTTCTAAGATATTAATAAAATAGCAAATTACTAGTTTAATAGTTTAGTTCTTATATTCTAATATTCTATCTATTTATATATAATATATAGCTGAAAATTTTAATTTAGTGTTTAGCTTTATCTATAAGGATATTTAGAATTTTAAGAGGAACTTCTAGTTATAGTCTAATATAATTACTTTTAGGATTTCCTAATTTCCTCTTTAAAGTTTATAAAGGAGGAGCTAGCTCTAAATTTCTGCTATATATATTAAATATCCTAGAATTAGAAGGGTAGCTTTTAAGAATTTATTATTAATAGTTAAGACTATATTAAGTAGAGAGTAGTTTTCTTATTTATATCTAGAATACTATAATAGGATTTCTAGAAGTTTAATAATAAAGTTTATTATAATAGTATAAAAGAGAATTACTAGTATTAAGATTAGCTATATTACTCTTAGTAGTAATTACCTATCTATATTTAATATATTATAATAGGAGTAGTTAGTAATATAGCTTACTACTTATTATTAAAGGTATAGAATATAAAAGTGCTTATTAAGAGCTTTCTATATTTAGGTTTTACTAAAATAATAGTAATTATTATAAGCTTCTTTAATAAGAGAAGTAGCTAGCTCTTTTAGTATATAAAGTCTTTATTTTCTAGTATAGTAATTAATATAGTAAAGCAGTCTATTATAAAGTATAAAGTCTAATTTAGTATTATTAGTCTTATTAGTAAGTATTTTATATACCTTTTTCTATAATTTAGAATATAGATAGGATTAGGTAAGTAATATTCTGAATTTATTATCTAGTATTACTTTTATTATAAAGTTAACTCTTATTAGTATATTATTCTATACCTTATTAAGTTCTCTAATATCCTCTATAGGTATTTTAGTAGTTAGAAGTTAGAATAAAGTGTCTATAATAATATTTAATATATCTAGAATATAGTAATATAAAAGCAAGAATTAACTAAGGTATTTAGATAATAAAATAAGGTATAGATTTAATTATATTTTATCTTCTAACTATAAGGAGGTTTATTTAATAATATTATATATTACTAAGTAATCTGTGAGAATAATAGTTAGGTCTTTCTATAATAATTAAATTAATAGTTAATACTTCTTTATAGTCTATATAAGATAAGTAACTTTAAGCTCTATTAGCTAGTATTTTTATTTAGCCTAGTTAAGTGCCTTACTAATATAGGTAATTAGTAGAATACTTATTCTTTTAATAGAGTTATATAGTTTCTATTTAATACTATTAGTAAGTTAGAAGATAAGTGCTAAGTATTTATATTCCTTTAATAAGTTAAGCTAAAGGAATAATTATTTATCAGGGTTATAGTGGAATAATATATTATCTACTATTAATACTTTTTTAATATTATTAAAGCTAGCTACTTCTTTAGGGGATAGTTTAAAGTATATTTATTAGTAGAAGATTTTTCTTAATACTTCTTTATCTTTACTCTATGCTTATATATCTATTAGTAAGGTTATTTTTCTCTATTATAATAGTTTAATTTAACTACTATAATAAGGGATAATATACTAGAGGAAGCTAGTTACTCTAATCTAATATTCTAGTTACTATAAGTTATATAGATATTTAATTTTGCAAATAGTATTAGTCTAGTCTTATATATTTAATAGGCTAAAGGTATTTATAGTAAAGCTAAGAAGTTTAATAGAGGAGTATCCTATAAAGGATTTCTTAGTAAATAGAGATAAACTAATAGTAGTAAATAACTTTAGTATAGTATCTAGGTATTTTAGATAGCTCTTAAGGTTCTTTAAGGTAATAATAATATTATTAATAAATATATAAGCAAATTCCTTATATAGCTATAGCAGGTTATCTGCTATATATTAGGTATATATTAGGGAGTTATAGAAGTCTATTAGTACTACCTTAGATTATTCTTATCCTCTATAACTAATAATAGTAAAGCAGTCTTAGTATTCCCTTTTTATAAGGAATTAGTAAAAGAATAATTAAGTATTAATAATAGTGATCTATAGCTTGCCCTAAAGTTACTTAATAATATCTTATTAAAGTAGTATAGAGTATACTCGGCCCCGATGTGATTAGCCCCGTTACGTGCAGCGCGGCGTCGCCTGCGCTATTACTGTTCTGCTAGTCTATTTAGCTAGAGCATATATCTGACTTTATATAGTGATATTCAGAGGGTTTGCTTACTAGTAGGAATATATAGGGTTTCTGTATTATTATCCTTAACTAGTAGAGGGCATAGGTTAAAGTGCCTCTATAGTGTTTCCCAAATTATACCTATAAACTGGGTGAATTTGTTATAGTCTTTTTTGCAGGGGGGCTGCATTGTAACTACAAACTCAAAGTAGTATAGAGTATATATTAGAGATAGCAGCCTTATTTAATACTTATAGATTTATAACTATATAGCTCTTCTATTTACTATTAATAATTTACTATATAATAAAAACAGAGACTTTAAAGGGAGTTAGCTCTGATTTGCCCTATTCTATTTAGTGTTAGATATATAGCTTATTAAGGGTTTTATCTATTAGCCTTTTATCTTCTTTACTAACTAGATAGGGATATTAACTGATATTTATATTTTACTATCTATTAATAAGTTTAACCTTTAAGTATTAGTTTTCTAGGAGGTTAATTAGGCTCTGATCTTTCTAAATAGTTAGGTAATAGGATATAACCTCTTTAAGGTATTAAATAGTATTATTATCTTAGTTATAGATATAAATACCTTTCTTAGTAATAATAGCTAGTAAGCTTTTTAGTTTTATTATTCTAATTTTACTATTAAGGTTAATATTTCCTTTATAAATATTAGCCTATTTTAGTATGGAGTTATTCTTTATTACTTCTTAGGCTAAAGGTAATTATAATTTTATTAGTTTAGTGAGGTAGATTTCTTTATCTAGAGTTTTTTTAGGGAGTTAGACTAAGGTTAATAATTTCTAATCTATAAGGTTAAATATAGAGTAATAAGTTAGCTGCCTTTTTAAAGATAGTGAGAATACTAATTATAAGTAGTTATATAATTATATTTTAAAATATCTATTAGCTTTAAATAGAGATAAGATTTCTAGCTTTATTCTGTGTTTTATTTTTAAGGGGTAAGAAGTATTATTAACTACTAGAATAAAAGGAAATATATCTATATATATAAATATATACCCTTTATGCTTTGAACTAAATAGAAGGGATTCTATTTTGCCCCTTTTAGTATATTAACTTAAATTATTAAATAATTATAGGGTATAATAGTTATATTTCTTAAAGTATATATATTATATACTTTAGTAGGAATCTTTAAGTAAATCTATAATAGAATTTAAAGATTATTATATAAGGTAATTTAGATATATAATTCTAAGTTTAAGATATTAACTCTATTTAGAATATTAAAATCTTAGCCTATTAGCAAGCTAGTATTAAGATATAGTATAAGCTAGATATCTATATAAAGTTCTATTATTACTATTTTACTACTTAAATATTAGCTATATATAAGGATAGTAAAGATTATCTAAGTAATTATTTTTAAGCTTCTTATATCTTAGAGCTTAAAAACCTTTAGATATCTTATAAGTATATAGAATTAGTAGAGATATACTTTGCTAATAATAGAATAGTCTGCTTCTATATTAATAATTATAATAATAGGTCATCTATTATAATAACTATAAATAATAATCTTAGTATATATATATTAGTATAAGTATATACTAGTATATTACTATAGCTTAACAGAGCTTAAAATTATTATGTTAGACTAGAAAGAGAATAAGGTTTAATAAGTGAAAATTCTATTAAAGTCTAGATATAGTTTAGACTAATAGAGATAGGTATTATATAAGTGTTGCATAGCCCAGACCTCCTCCAGAGCTCTTAGCGCTACTAGCGCTGCCCTCTGCGCGCTTCTAAGCACTGCAAGGCCCTATATATAGACCCTTATCTATAGCCACTCTCTTTTCTGCTATAATAGACAACTTCTTCCCACTTGCCCTATACCTATATATATAATAGTTATAAGCCTAGCTCTGCTAACTGCCCAGTTTACCCCTAACTATTACCTATAGGCATAGAAGAGTTAATCTTATATACTCTTTTTATATCTATATATATTATACTCTAAAGACCTATATATTTATAATAATCTCTACCTCTTTTATTATTACTTAGAAGCTTACTTACCTATATAACTAGTCTTACTAGGAGCTTATTTTTCACTACTAAGCTGTTTAGTACTATATATAGAAGTATATTAACCCGTCTCCTAATATACCTAATATGCTATTACTAGAGCAGATCTAACCTCTTATACTTAAAAGTACTATAAAGTGTTAATAAGCTGCTTTATAAGCCTATTAGGAGGCTAAGTATTAGATATAGTATATATACTAAACTGCCTGCTATAATATATATATATTAACTAAGAAGTTACCTGAGCCTGCTCTGCTACTTCTAGTACTTCTAGAGGATATTTAGGAAGAGCATACTATATACTACTATAACTAAGAGCTTGCTGCTACTAAATAGGAGGAGGCTAGTACTAGTTGCTGCTATATATATAACTTTATTATTACTTTAGTTAACTCTAATATACTTACTACTATATAGCTTAAGATTATATATAATAAGGATACTAAGATATCTGTTTAGGAGCTTATAAGAACCCTCTACTACTATCTCTGCCCTACTACTAGTTTTATAGAGGCTACTATATAGGAGGAGTACCTTTAGACGCTCTGTGTATATACTGCACAGCCTATATACTAGTATAATAAGTAGTATACTATATTACAGACTGCTAAGGCATATAACGCTCTAGAGGTTATTAGCACTCTCAGTATTAAGCTATTCTTTAACGCTACTATATGCTACCTCCCAGACTAGGCAAACTATATATAACTTATACTACTAGCTGCTAAGCAGGCTAGGATACCTATTTAGCTACTTACTAAGTATAGGAGGGCATTTATAGCTATCCTCTATAACTATAACTACTCTACTAGTAACCACCTAAAGGATTATAGTATTTATGCCTTACTTATAGGCTACTCTAATAATACTAAACTCTCTTCTATATACTCTGCTAAGAGCTAGAACCCTACTAATAGGGGCTCTCAGTCTCAGCACCTATTAGGATACTTAAAGTGGAAATACCCTTATAGTTTCCACTATAAGTAGCTCCCACTTAAGTGCTGCTAGCTCTAAAAAGCACTTACTAGTAAGAGAGATATCTATATTAATTCTAAGAATACTAGAGATATTAAAGAGCGCTTATAAATAGATAAGTGGTACACCCTTACCAGTAATATCTAAGCTACTAGATAGTACTATAATTAGCAGTAACTGCCTATAAATATTAAGTGCTAAAAAGCTGCTTTAAAACCCCTCTATTATACTTAATTTTTCCTTTATTATATAATTAACCTATATACTAGTGCTGCAGTGCTAAAGACTATATCTATGGGATAGTATATTTTCCTAAGCATATTACGCTATTAAAGACTATACTTACAGACTAGTATAATATATATTTACTAGGCTTATATGCCTAATAAGCCCCTTTAGTGATAACTAGAGGCAGCCCCCTGTTACGTTGCTAATATCTTGCTATACACTGCAAGTATTATACATGCTCTATTATAGATAGCTTCTTTTCTGTTCAGAACTGCCTTTACAAGACTGCTCTGCTATTTCTGGGGGGGTATGTCGTGTAGCCCAGACCTCCTCCAGAGCTCTCGGCGCTACCAGCGCCGCCCTCTGCGCGCTTCCGAGCACTGCAAGGCCCTATATATAGACCCTTGTCCATAGCCACTCTCTTTTCTGCTATAATAGACGACTTCTTCCCACTTGCCCTGCGCCTATACGTGTGACAATAAGCAAACTCCTAGATCTTTAAGGAGCAAGTTTTAGAATATATTAGTATTAAATACTAGGTACTTATCTTTATATTAGAAAAGATACTCTAGGGTTTATAGGCTATACTATAAAGGTTATATAGCTATATTAATTTGCTTAGTATAGTCTTCTTAATTCTACTTATTATCCTTATTATCTATACTAATAATAGATTTCTCCTTATCTATAAAGTTATTAGCTTTATAATATTAAATATAATTAAAGTCTTTCTCAGAGAAAGATAAGAGATTTTATTTCTATAAGTTAGTATTAGCTATATTAGTATTATATATTATAGCCTTACTAGGTTATTAAGGATATTAATTATATTAACTATATTAATTATGCTAATCTTATATTCCTTCTGGATTTTATTACTAATTAAAATAAATATCTTTCTATAATAGGCTTAGTTTAGTATATAAAGATATTAGTTTTATAGAAATATTTATAGTTTATTATATAGATTTTAGAAGAGTAGATAATAAAAGCCTAGCTTCTATAAGTCTAAGATAATAGGGATAGTAACTAGATAAGAAGATATTTCTTAAAGGTTTTTCCTATATAGTATATATTTCTATAGTTTTAGTTTAAGATAGCTTAGTTAGAAGCTAGACTAATAAGTGCTATAATCTCTTAGTTACTATCTTATACTAACTAGATACTATCTTTTAGAGATCTATAATAAATAGATTATAGTTTATATTTCTATCTAGTTAGGAAATTCTAATTATAAGTTCTATATCTATCTTATTATATATAATTAATAGTGTTTTCTATTTAATTTCCTTAGTATTTTTATAAAGATAAGCAATTTTTATTATCTAATATTAGATATTTTAGTATTTATATATATTATATAAGGTATACTATTTCCTTACTAAATAGGACTTTATAATCTTATATAGGAGATAGAAGTATTTAAGGAGTAATTCTTTTTAGTATAATAGTCTATATAATAGATCTCTAAGATTAGCTTTCTCTTTCTATATTAGGTTTATATAGTACTAATCTAATATATACTATAGTAAGATATAGTAGAGGTTAAGTGCTACTATTACTAGGTTACTATTATTAGATTCTATATAGCTATTAATAGTATTAATAAAGTAGTAAATATTCTAGTAAACTGTTTTAGAGCTACTATTAATATATATATTATCTACTTTATTATTATATATAAGATATTATTTAAATATCTCAAAAACCCTTTATAAATAAAACCTATAAAATATATAATAAATAATAATACTTAATAATATACTATATAATATAACACAGTATATTACAGTATTAATAATACTGTCTATACTATGGATAGAAAGGTCTAGAAAGTCCTAGAAAGCCTAACCTTTAATAAGCTTTCTAGCTAGAACTAAAAGGGTTTAAGCTATAACTTTAATATATAACTAAGCCTAAATAGGCTAAATATCTATGCAATCTACTGTGTAAGCTATTGCGTAAGTAATTACATAATAGAAGCCTCTAGAAGGGCTAGAATAAGTATAAATAACTCCTCTCTCCCCTACCTAGCTAGTTACTAGAAAATAAGCCAAAATAATACCTATTTTAATACCTCCTTAATTACCTAAGCTATATTATGTAATATTCCTATTACATAATATGATTATATAAGCGAGCTACCTCACTAAGAGGTTATAAGCCCAGCTCTAGCTAAGTATATCCTACCCTTTTATAATAAAGGTACTAAGAAAAAATTCCAGGAAAATTCCAGGAAAATTCTAGAAAATTCTAGAAAGATTCTAGAATATTCTAGAATATTCCAGAGCTTACCCTCTATATAAAAAGGGTTTTCCTCTCTAAATATCTAAGGATTTAT
>JAVHLV010000747.1:0-11552 GCA_036785495.1 Colletotrichum neosansevieriae
TATACTATCTCTTAGCTCTAATTATTTAATTTAGATTAGAGATATTATCTAAGTATATATTTAGTTATAAACTACTCTTATATAAGATATTTATATCTACCTATTTAACTAAATCTATAATCTCTACTTTCTAGATACTATTATGAAGGTTATTAAACCTTTATATAGTATTACTAAAGCTAGCACTTATTAATAGGCTACCTATAATATCTATTATTATAATAAGTTATAAATAACTAGTTTTACTTTTAACTCTTATCTTCTTATTACTAATAATACTAGCTTATATTTTACTATTATTAGTATATAAATAGATAACACTATTAGACTTTTAACTGCTTCTTTTTTAACTTTTAAAAAAGAAGAGCTCTAGAAAGCTAAATTTATAGCTAAAAATAAGGAGAAACTTACTACTACCACCCTAGTTACCTTTAATAGTAGAATAATCTCCCTATTACCTATTATAGTAATTATCCTATACTAGAAGGGTTAAGATACTAAGATTAAACTAGTATAAAAGGCTTAGAATATTATAAAAGCACTAATAAAGTAATAGTATATTAAATAATATACTAGAGGGGCTTATATAGCCTTAATTTGCTAACTAGAGGCTTATTTTAACCTATTAACTGCTACTTAATACTAGGATCCTACTAATAAGGATATTATAATCCTTAATAAGCACTTTTAGTAGCTAAAGGATAATCTTAATTATAGTCTAACCTTTATTATATTATTACTACTTACTATTAAATTACTTATATTTATAAATAGATTATTTACTAATAACTAGGACCTTATATTATAGTTAGGCTTTATTATTATACTAGCTAATAAAATAATAAATAATACTACTTTTATAATTTATAGTAATATTATCTATTATAGCTCTATAAAGTATAAACAGGTTATTTATAGTATATTAGTCTCAGAGATCTATACTATAGTTACTAGTACTAACCTAGCTTTTATAATCACCTTAATACTATACTAAGTTACTACTAAGCTAGGTATTACTAACTCTATACCTACTATAATATATATAGACTTATACTTACTATATAAGTACTTAGTAAAGCTAGATACTATAAAGGAAAAACGCCTTATAATTAATATTATAGCCCTCTATTAGTTATATAAGTATTATAAGCTCTCTGAGATTAGATAGGTAAATAGTAAAGATAATTTAGCTAATACTATAATAAAGGCAAAGCCTAATAGGGCTTTATACTGCCTTATTAATAATAATACTCTTATAATCTAAATAGAGGGATAGGTAATATATATAGTAGAGGGAATATTAGAATAATAGCTAATTTAAGCTATTTGCACTATTTGTGCTATTTATGCTATTTAGAGCTAGTTTTAAGCTATTTAAAAAAGATTTAGGTAATTAGCTAAACTAGCTGTTTTTTGCTTTAAATAGGTGTTATTACTAATATCTAACTTATTATTTAATTTATATATTTAGATAGGTCTATTAGGTAAATACTAGCATAAAAGAAAAGACTGCTAGTATAGAAATAATTGCCTATATTACCTAGTAGGTTAGATCCTGGCCTCTATTAGGATTTATAGCCTAGCACTACAATAACTATAATCTAGTTAGGTGAGCAGTTATATAACCTCTAATATTATATAACCTGTCTCTATTAACTACCTATATTATTCCTTTATACCAGCTACTCTCTAGATATCTCTCTTCTTA
Organism: Colletotrichum neosansevieriae; assembly: GCA_036785495.1. Lineage (NCBI taxonomy): Eukaryota > Fungi > Ascomycota > Sordariomycetes > Glomerellales > Glomerellaceae > Colletotrichum > Colletotrichum neosansevieriae. The sequence continues at coordinate 1,709 of JAVHLV010000747.1, forward strand.
ATATATATATCTTAAACTAATATTACACCCTATATAACCCCTCTCTTTACTATACTAGTATTTTGGAAAACTAATAAGAACCTTCTTATTCTCCTCTAATTTCTCTTAGACTACAAAGTTAAAGCTTTTTAGTAAATTAGCTTCTACTATTAGTATTACCTTTTCTAGTATATATAAACTAGGCTAGCCTTTCTAGTTATAAAGCTATAGTTATAGACTCTTACTTAGTTATCTATTAATTTCTATAATTACTAAGCTAGTTATTATATTAGAATTAGTAATAGTAGCCTCTATTTTCCCTTTTCTATAAAAATTAAATAGGCTTACTAAGTATAAGAGAAGCTAGTAGGGTTAGAAAGAATAGTAGTAAAATAACTAGTAAAATCTAAAGTATAGAATATTAAAGAAGTATAGATCTTCTAATTACTAGTCTAAAAGATACTAATTATCTAAGTTAGTAAGTATTCTAGTATTATTCTAGTATATATAATAAATAGAGCTCTAAGAATTATATTCTTAGATATCTTACTATATAGGCTAATAAAGAAGGGTATATTAGGTATATAATAGCTACTAATATAGATATCTTTAACTATAATACTCTTAAAAGTTACTATAGCTTAAGTATTTATAAAGCCTTAGACTCTAAGATATATAGAAATAATACTCTCCTATATACTATTATAGTTAATATATTTCTTAGAGATAATATTAATAGTAGTATTAGTATTAATAATTTTATATTACTCTAAGTGTATAGACTAGCTAATCTTTATAGTAATCTAGAAGTGTGGTATAATAAAGTCTTATATAGTAAGGACTTAGTACTAGTAGGTAACTATAATATAATATAGGTGTTTTACTAAATTATTAAAAAAAGTAACTAATATATTAAGGTTCTTTTTAGGCTAAGTACTAAGCAGAATAATATCTATTATATTAATACCTACTATACTATAAAGAGGTAGTTAACTAAAAATAGAAAGTACTAGACTATTTAAAAAGGCTTAGAAAACTGTAAACTATATCTATAAAGGGGTAAAAGAGGCTAGTTAAAGAAAAGGGGATTAGATAAGATATTAAGTAAAAGAGAATTATATCTAAACCCTACTCCTAGTCTAATATAGCAGCTTTATAAAATATTTAAACTGCTATAGCCTCTTTTTTATAAACTTAGACTTAAATATAGGCCTTAATAGTACTAACCTCTACCTATAAGAGTGCTTTATACTAGGATATAAGGGTTAGGTTTGCTTATATATTATTTTAATACCTAATTTCTTATATAAGCTGCCTGCTTAATCTAGAATCTTTTATAATATAGCTAAGTAGGTCTTCTTTTATAAGTATAAATATATCTAGCTATTAATTACTATTCTACTAGAGGTAGTTCTAGATAACTAGCTTTATATACTTATAAACTATATTATTATAGTTATACTAAACCTAGTAAAAAAAGGATTCTAGAATAGTAATCTTTCTATCTGCTTGCTTAATCTATAGATTCTTAGTAAGGATTTAGCTCTCTAATATTATAATAAAAGATTTAGGTTAAAGAGTCTTAGTAGCTTCTAAGAGGCTATTATTAACTAGAATATTCTTATTCTTATCTATAACTTTCTTAATATAAGGCTCTAGAAATAGAGTAGGAAAATAAGTTATATTTAGATCTATAATATAAACCCTCTTCTTAGATTTAGTAGTAGAATAAGATATTATATAATAGTTCTAAGTCTATAATCTAGTTATAGTATTAATATCTATATTTATAGAGAGAATAATAGCTAGAGTGCTAGAAACTAGTATATAGATATTAATAATATTATAGATAGTATCTAAGATTACTATACTAATAAAAGGGGTTTTTATAGCTAAAGCAGAAATTAGAAGCCTTAGAGTTTTCTATATAGTATACTAGATATACTTATTAAACTACTTATAGCTTTTAAGCTAGAACTTAACTCTATAAAGGCTTAGAAAGTATCTATAAAGAGTAAGAATACTAACTTCTAGCTATTTAGTCTTATTTATACTAGCTATAAGGATTAGAAAAGAAATAATTATTAGATTATACTAGCTCTATTAGTAGCCTTTATTAATCTCTTTATTAAAGACCTAAATATAGAGGAGACCTTATAGAGTGCTAATCTACTAGTAGCTTTTATAAAATAAGTATAGTTTTATATTAGAGAAGGCTCTAGTAGCTTTATAATTTCTAGTAAGATATCCTTTCTTACTATAGGTATAATAGGTATTAGAGTTAATAGTCTCTATAAATCTTAGAAGTCTTAGCTAGTAGTAAGATTTAAAGCCTATAAAGTTTAAGTAACTGCCTCCTCTTAGATTAAAGAGTATATAGCTATATTCTCTATATATAGAGCTATAGTTATAAAAGTTACTACTATAATAGTTATATTATAAGGGCTTCTATATAGGCTAGATATTAGTTATATTAATAGTATATATACTAACTTTATTAATAATATAGTTATATTAAGAAGTATTAATATAGTATCTAGTTCTAATCTGCTTAATCTCTATATCCTTAAAGTAGATAGTAAGATTATCTACTTAGACCTTCTAGTTAGAGATACTAATTATCTTATTCTTTAGCTTAGCTTTTATAAATAATACTCTTAATTACTTATACTTAAGTATAGTAACTAGTATACTAACTAAGATATCCTCTTTAATACCTTATAGTTATATATATATCTATTAAGACTAAATCTATCTAGTAATTATAACCTCTATTTAGATCTAAGAGACTAAAAGGAGACTTTAATAGTTTTTATAGAGGATCTTTAGAATATATCTTATAGTTTACTTAGAAAAGTAGTAAAAGATAATATAGTTAATCTTTATATTAAATAGCATAGATAGTCTCCTCTTAGCTGCTTTATCTTAAAAATTACTAATCTTAGTAAGAAATTTAGAAATATATCTAGAGTTACTAATCTCTAGACTAGAAATAAGACTTTAAAGCTTCTTATTAGAGTCTAGTTAAATATTTAGATCTATAATACTATATATCTTATAGAGGTTATTTTTAAGAAAAAGCTAATTATTATATTAAATAGAAATACTCTTAAAGGTTTACTAATAGGCTTTAATATAATACTAGTTAACTAGAGTAATTATTTTCTCCTTATTTTACTTATAGAGCTTAGTATAGAATAGATAATCCTTAAAAAAGTTAGAAATATTATTACTAATAAACTTAGAAATCTCTAAGTTATAAGAAATAATTAGAGTAGTAGTATACTACTTCTATATAGCTTTAGCTAATTTCTTAATTACCTCTATAATACTAATAGTAAGTAGAGAGACTAAGTCTTTTATAAAAGGTATTATAATAGCTTTTATAGATATAACCTTATCTAGCTATTAGTTTAGGCCTGCTCTCTATAATCTAAGAAAAGCTATATCTCTATAGTTCTTATACTTATTATAAATATTCTTATTAGTATAGATCTAGTAACTAATCTTAGTGCTTTAAAACTATAAAGGTAAAGACTTCTTAGATCTATTATTATCTATAATAATAGAGTAAAGGGCTTATTTCTAAATATTCTTAAATATAGCTTTCTTAAAGGGTTTTATACTTAGAGTATAGTTCTTAGAGCTAGAAAAGTTTAAAGTAGATATATTAACTTTAAGAGCTTTTCTAGATTTCTTAAGATATTACTTAGATATAATATAGTAAGTAGTTAATATAATTTATTATAATTTAATATTAGTATTAATATTAAAGTTTATTAATATTTAAATTATCTAATAATAAAAGAGAAGAGTTATATAGTAATTTAATCTATAATAATTAAGTAGATAGAGAGAAAAGAAGCTTTAACCTCTTTCTCTTTCTAAGTAGTAATTATAAATTATAGGCTATAAGCTCTTCTTTTTAATATAGCTAGAAGTAGTTATAGCTTCTATTCTATCTATAAGTTTATAGACTCCTTTCTATTCTTTTTTATAAGTAATATAATACTATAATTTTCTTAATCTTATAGATATTAACTATATAGTAACTAAGATAGAGCTTAAATCCTCTTAGTTAAGCTTATTAATCTAACTAGTATTATTAATTTATTACTTTATTACTAATTATTAAATTCTAGATTATAGAAAGTAAATACTAGCTTTATATTTATAAGAACTAAGGAGAAAAAGAGAAAACTTTTTAATTTAGTAAAGTTTAAAGCTATTATAGCTAGATTTTTAAGGTCTTAAGTATTTCTATCTAAAACCTCTAACTATATAGCTATTATACCTAGTATTTTCTTAGATTAGATCTATAAAAAGACTTCTAAATATTATTTTATAAAATCTATTATTATAGTTACTAAGTTTATAAAGTTAATATTCTATTAAGTAGTTAAGATAATATATTATAGTTCTATATTAAATATAAGCCTATATATATAGTATAGAAGTATATCCCTTTTAAGTATTATAGAGAAAGTCTTAAAAGAGAAGAATCTACCTCTAGGTACTATTAAAACAGGCTAAGAACCTTAAAATAAAAATAATAAAACTATATACTCCCACACACTTATATAGAAATATTATAATAGTATAGCTTTATATCTAGAAGTTCTAGAATAAAGAAAAGGATCTCTATAAGTAAAATAACCTTATTATAGATATAAACTATTAAGTAAAAGTAATAAAAGCTTCTAAATAATAAGATAAACTATAGTAGTGCTAACTAATAATACTCCTCTATTCTCCTCTCTGCTCTTAATAAGGTAAAAGTCCTATTATACTATACTAACTAATATACCTATCTAGGCACTCTCTAAACTAGGCTGTCTGCACTGCCCTGTCTTAGTAGTTTATATAGTATTTATAGATACCTTTAGTAGTGGTTTTGCTATCTTTAGTGCTAGCTTACTAGCTACTTAGTAATAGCAATCTTCTATATATCTCTTCTAGAAGCAAATAATATAAGTATAATTCTTCTAGTACTTATCTATAGTATAGCCTATATAACTATATATTATATAGTTTCTAGACTGCTTTATAAGCTATTTAGTCTCTAAAGCTTCTATAATAGTATACTACTTATAGTATATTTTCTAGGCTCTCTTAGTAGCTATAGCTATATCTAGCAGCTTCTAGTTATTAAACTACTACTACTCTAGGTTTCTCTAAACCTATAAGCTTAGATAGTAGAAGAATAAAAAAGCTAGTATATAGCTATCTTTATAGAGCGTTTCTAATATCTATAGTATTACTAACTACTTAGTGAAGAAGCAGAGAGGGCTCTGATCTATACCTTATTAAGCCTTATAGAGTAGGCTATATAGTTATTGCTCTTAGAGGGCTAGGTTAATATAGGATTAGTAAGTAAATACTGAAAAGTTAGTCTATATAGCTTTATAGCTAAGAGTAGGGATATAGTTTTGCTACTATATTTAGAGTATAGGGGAGAGCTTTATAAGTATCCACTATATATAGTAGCTATTAGAGGTATTATAGAGGTTATTTATATTCTATATAGTAGTAAGCTAATCTGCTACTTATATAGAAGTAGAGTTCTCTTTAAGGGTAGTATAGGAGTAGACTAGAGAGCGCTTATATTAGTATATAGTAGTTAGTGTGTGGGCAGTAAGGGTGTATAGGAGGTCTGTGTAATTATAACCCTAGTGTTAGATAATATATAAGAGTTTTCTAATAACTGTGTTACTTAAGGGTATAGTTAAGGGCATAGCTGCGTTATTAGTTATTATAGTGGGTGCAGGTATAGTGGATAAGGCTAGTGAAAAATTTTCACTATTAGTGTTAGTATTAGTAATAGCATAGCAGGTAGTTAGGTATATAGCTATTATTCCGGGCTGGTCTTCTTAAGATAAGGTAGAAGTTATATAATTATAAGGGTATAAGTATAGCTAAAGGCCTAGACTAGGGAAGAATAATAACTTTATATAATAATAGGTATATAGTAGTGTATTAAGTATAACTTAGCTTCTTTTCTAATAGTGTGCAGAAGCCCCTTTTAAAGTGTGTATGTGTTGCGCAAGGGTTTAGCAAGGGTTTAGCGCACGTTTAGCGCTGCTTACTAATACCCTTATAATATAGTAATATAATACTTACTTATAAGCTTTTTAAAGAAAGAAATTTATTATTATTTATAAGCTCTTTTATAAAATAAAACTTCTTTAATAATTTAACTTAAAATAAAATACTTATTAATTAAAAATATAGAAATAATTGCTTATAGAAATATTCTAGTGGGAAAATCGTCCCTCAAGCGGGTAGTAAAGAGAACCTTTCTTAACAGAAAGGCACACTTCATCCAGACTTCGCTCCACATGCGTCCATTCGGCCTTTGAGTGCTTCCAGCTATCGCAACAACTAATATAACAGGTATTGATCGAGTGAAATGTTACGCCATTTTCCGCCGCGAAGACCAGTTTTCAGAAATGTCCCAATTCTTCATCCTCTACCTCCGCTGAAATCTCCGCAATCTGATCAACAAACCTATCAACTTCCGTGATGAATGCAGAATGACCACCTGGATTTCGCAAGACTCTTTTCAGCGTCGGGATGGTGGAAATGATCTGCTCTTGAGTTGCCGGAGGAATGGTCTGGTCCTTCTCACACAAGATGTAGTATGCCGGAATTGTGAGCTCTTCCACCCCCGTTGAGGCTCCATCGAACAACGCCCGCTGCGATTGGGGAAGCAAAGACGCCATGCAGTTTTCGGCCTGTTCGTCGGGCATGTCGGGTCCGTAGAAAGCTGCTTTTGCCCTCTCGTTCGCTGTGACCAGACCGTTGGCTACGTCGACGATGTCTAGCCCCGGGGGCAACACGCTGAGAGCACTGGCGCCTTTCTTGGGAGGCATGTTCGCCGTGACGTAGACCACGGCGCGAATGCCTCCCTTCTTCTCACCCGCCTGGGCAGCTCTGTCGGCTACTGAGTAGCCTTTGGATGCTATTGTCAGGGGTGTGCCGCCGTAGGAGTGGGCCAAGGCGAGAAACTCCTTGCCCTCGTCGAGCCAAGGATTCAGGTCTTTCTGAATTTGAAGGGCGTCGTCTTCCACAGTTACGCCTGGATCATTGCCGACGCTAGGTAGGTCTACCCCGAGGACGGGGGAGAAGCCCGCTTCCTCCAATCGAGACTTGGCTAAATCAAAGCAGGAAGATTTGTGAAAACCGCCATGAACGAATATGATGCCCAAAGGCTTGGAAATGTTGTTTGAAGCAGCCATATTTGAACTTCCGAAGCTCGTGAGGCGTGTTGGGATAAGTGAGGCCGAGCTTCTTGGTCTCGGGGAGAAGAGGATGTGAAATCTATGGCACGGGGTGAATTCAGTCTATCTTATAAAGTCCAGTCCCCTGGCAACGGTTATGAGTGACCCTATAAAGTGGGATAACTCACTCCTCTTTAGGTCTTGAAATATTCCCAATACTACACAAACGACCTTCTGGCTGGGGCCCCTGTACAGCGGCTACTCGGGTGGCGGGCCGCCTCGACTGGAATACCAATAAGAGTAGTTTTTTCCATCAAAGCTACTTCCAACCAACATGTTGTTGGACGAAGAATCATGGGTCCATTGCTATGCCGTTGGGTTCGCAGCAGTTGAGTGGCTGTTCACCCAAGTCTGGTGGAGTTTCGGCGGAGAAGTCAATAGCGCCGATCGTGGTGCTGGCGGCCGCCATTGTGGAGGGCTGGCATGTTTGTGTGCAGTTGGCGTTGATGATGAGACCTGATTTCAATATAATACCTGGTATTGGGACCAACACTCCTACAAGAACCATGCTGGAAATTGCCCAAGACATTTCCGTAACAAAATGTATGTCACATCGAACCAGATGAATGGGTCAGCGAACTCGTATATGACCAGACTCACCAGCGACACTTTGTAGGAAACTAGAGTTAGCACGTCTCTACTGTTCTCAAAGACGCTTTGTTCCAATATGGACGAGGTGACATATTCCTCTGAAAATAATATTGCTGGTATCTTGATCGTTCCGCACTCGATATTCAGCATTTTTGCGACTTCTTTTGTGGGACTGCGACTGTATTCAGCTCGAGGAAAAGCGAAATCGTCTTGGAAATTTGACGAGTATGTTGCGCTTGCAGCCTTGGTGTGTCTGTTTCCCGTCCTCATACGCTGAAGATTGTTCTGATCTTACTTTCGAAAGATTGCGAACCATATCATGCTCATCAGTGAAGGCATCGGCAGGTTTAACTTTTAAGCCCTCTCCAGCGTAACCTTGTGGTGACTGCTAACTTGTATAATTAGCAGTGCGCTACGGTTTGGGATCAGAAATCACCAAGATTTCAATGAACTTTCCTGGTGGCGTGACTGCGTTTCTGAAGGTCAGAGCATTTCATCCTGGCATTGAAACGCGCTCATCATCTCGCAGTGTATCATGACGATTGAGGTTGCCTATGGAACTGCTTGTCCATTGTCTAAGCTTGCGGTTTTGACAATGTTCTACAGAATATTCTCGGCTTCAAAGACTCTTCGCTGCTTTGTCTGGGCTATCGCTTCCGGTCTCATCGGCTGGGGCATTGCTGTTATTGTGGTCAGCAGTGAGTGCTCCTGAACCTGTGATGAAACTCGTGAGTTTTTCATCAATGGAATACATGCTGACTGGTTATATCTTAGTTTTCTCTTGTACTCCAATCGCGCAGTTTTGGGATCAAACCATCCCCGGCACATGCATCGACTCGAGCAAGTTCTATATTGGAATAACTGTGCCGAATATCATCTTCGACGTCCTCACTGTCGCCCTTCCGAGCACGGAAGTTGCAAATGGGCCGAGACAAGAAGCTCGCGATCTCCGGCATTTTCCTCTTGGGTGGCATTAGTTGACGTAACAACCCGACCATCGATGAGCTTGAACTAAGCATTCAATCCAGCGTCGTGCTTGCATCAGTAGCCAGGCTTGTGCTCTTCTGTATATACCGCCCGGGCGCCGGTTCGACCGGAAACAACACTAGGTAGTCAGACAGTCATCATACCTCACGCGGCCTCCGCCATCGAGACATGCCTCGCCATCATCGGCGCGTGTCTCCCGCACTGTGCTGCACATTTCCGGCGACTCTTCGGCGGTCTTGCCAGCGCCATTAGGTCACGGGGCCGGTCTGACTCCCCGAAAACCGGACCCGGCGACCGGTAACTCCGGGAACTTGACCACGCTTGTCACCATTAGCAAGATATCCAATCGACGCGGAGGCAATCTCCGTACCTCTGCTGAGGATGAGGTAGGCTTGCTAACTACCCACGGGTACCTATATAGGTAGTACCTAAAACTACCTATGGGTAGTACCCACTTTAACTACCTATAGATAGTTAAGCCTATAGATAGTACTATCTATAGGTTAATACTATATAGTACTACTTATAGAAAAATATATATAATAAACAGGTTTTAATAAATATAAAGATTTAGGCTTATAAGTAAGATTACTATAAATAATTACTATAACTATATTAGAATACTTATAGTATTATAAGATATTAACTTAAGAAATTTAACTTTACTTAAAATAGAAGTAGAAATAATAAATATTTATTTACTATTAGATAAAAAGCTTATAACTACTAGTATAGTAGTTTTTCTCTGCTTTTATTATATTAACTTAGAAAAGTAGCTTATAGATAAGTGAGATATTTATTAAAATATAGGAGATATAGATAAGTAGCTTAGTTAAAATAATTAGCTTAAAAATCTTAGCTACTAAGTGCTAGATAAAGGGAGTAATAGCTTATCTCTAGAGCTTTCTATAATATCCTTATCTTTAGAAATAGCTTAAATACTAGCTATATTATTACTATCTTCCTTAATAATAATAGAGAGGTTTAATATATTATTAAAGATTATA
>JAVHLV010000748.1:0-5000 GCA_036785495.1 Colletotrichum neosansevieriae
TTGAATGGGGACCCCTAAGGTGCCCTGTATTTACAGCGCCCGGCCGCTGGAACGGACCGCTGAAAAAGAAGTACCCTTGAATGGGGACCCCTAAGGTGCCCTGTATTTACAGCGCCCGGCCGCTGGAACGGACCGCTGAAAAAGAAGTACCCTTGAATGGGGACCCCTAAGGTGCCCTGTATTTACAGCGCCCGGCCGCTGAAGCGGACCGCTGAAAAAGAAGTACCCTTGAATGGGGACCCCTAAGGTGCCCTGTATTTACAGCGCCCGGCCGCTGGAACAGACCGCTAAAAAAGAAGTACCCTTGAATGGAAACCCCTAAGGTGCCCTGTATTTACAGCGCCCGACCGCTGGAACGGACCGCTGAAAAAGAAGTACCCTTGAATGGGAACCCCTAAGGTGCGCTGGATTTACGGCGGGTATGCGCTGGAACGGACCGCTGAAAAAGAAGTACCCTTGAATGGGAACCCCTAAGGTGCGCTGTATTTACAGCGCCCGACCGCTGGAACGGACCGCTAAAAAAGAAGTACCCTTGAATGGGGACCCCTAAGGTGCCCTGTATTTACAGCGCCCGGCCGCTGAAGCGGACCGCTGAAAAAGAAGTACCCTTGAATGGGGACCCCTAAGGTGCCCTGTATTTACAGCGCCCGGCCGCTGGAGCGGACCGCTGAAAAAGAAGTACCCTTAAATGGGGACCCCTAAGGTGCCCTGTATTTACAGCGCCCGGCCGCTGGAACGGACCGCTGAAAAAGAAGTACCCTTGAATGGGGACCCCTAAGGTGCCCTGTATTTACAGCGCCCGGCCGCTGGAACGGACCGCTGAAAAAGAAGTACCCTTGAATGGGGACCCCTAAGGTGCCCTGTATTTACAGCGCCCGGCCGCTGAAGCGGACCGCTGAAAAAGAAGTACCCTTAAATAGGGACCCCTAAGGTGCCCTGTATTTACAGCGCCCGGCCGCTAGAACAGACCGCTAAAAAAGAAGTACCCTTAAATGGAAACCCCTAAGATACCCTGTATTTACAGCGCCCGACCGCTAGAACGGACCGCTGAAAAAGAAGTACCCTTGAATGGGAACCCCTAAGGTGCTCTGGATTTACAGCAGGTATGCGCTGGAACGGACCGCTGAAAAAGAAGTACCCTTAAATAGGAACCTCTAAGGTGCGCTATATTTATAGCGCCCAACCGCTGGAACGGACCGCTGAAAAAGAAGTATCCTTAAATGGGGACCTCTAAGGTGCCCTGTATTTATAGCGCCCGGCCACTGAAGCGGACTGCTAAAAAAGAAGTATCCTTGAATGGGGACCTCTAAGGTGCCCTGTATTTACAGCGCCCGGCCGCTGGAACGGACTGCTGAAAAAGAAGTACCCTTGAATGGGGACCCCTAAGGTGCCCTGTATTTATAGCGCCCAGCTGCTGGAGCGGACCGCTGAAAAAGAAGTATCCTTGAATGGGGACCCCTAAGGTGCCCTGTATTTACAGCGCCTGGCTGCTGGAACGGACCGCTGAAAAAGAAGTACCCTTGAATGGGGACCCCTGTTAGGCGGGCGAAATCTTGCTCCAGCGTGGTTAGGCGCAAGTAGTGGCAGCGGCGATAAGGTGTGGGAGGTTAGGCGGTTAATTAGGGTGCATGCGAGGTCTTTTTGCAGGTTAGTAGCTGTGAGACGATTTTTTTGTTTTCCTATATAAATCTGATTTAATTGGAATAAAAATTCTGATATAAGCCTAGATCTGTGGAAGTGGGCTTAAAAAAGTGTTAGTAGGCCTATAAGAAGGGAAGCTAGCGGCGCTTACTAGTGCTAATAGGGCACCTGACTTAGCCTATTAGCAGGTGCTGCCAAAATTTAGCACACATCCTATATCTTCTAGATTACTGCGTCGTTGCCCCCTATAAAGTCTGTAGCTTTGGCCGGGCTATGGGGGGTTTTATAGCAGTTATTGACCTTCCACTTAGCGCAGTTTGCCCAGGCGTTCCTGCTAGCTGGATTTCACGCAGGGACTTTTAGGCCTCATGCCCCCTAGTTCCAAGCAATAGTATTTGTGGATACATGGCCTCTAGCTAGCATTATAGTAAGGTTCTCAGGTTTAATGCTAGCTGCTAACGCCTAATAGTAATAGTAGCCGGGTTAGTTACCTGCCTTAGAGCGTTTAAACCACGCAACCCCCCAGGGGGCCAGCGTAGTGGAAGGCGCTCTAGGAAACTTAGTGGGGGAAGTTAGAAGCTACCCGGAGCACTGCAGGCCTAGCTAGCAGTCCGCTCTAGTGGTACCCAGCCCTTCTAGAGGCATGGGTGATGCTAGTAATAAAAGTTCTTTAGGCGCTCTCCAGCTCTGATAGCTGTCCGCGGTATATAATAGTTACCTGGTTAATTCTGCTAGTAGTTATATGCTTGTCTTAAAGATTAAGCTATGTATATCTAAGTATAAGTAATTATATAGTGAAACTGCAAATGGCTTATTATATAAGTTATTGTTTATTTAATAGTATCTTACTATTTAGATAACTGTGGTAATTCTAGAGCTAATATATGCTAAAAATCCCGATTTTGGAAGGGATATATTTATTAGATTAAAAACTAATGCTCTTTGGGGCTTACTAGTAATTTATAATAACTTCTTGAATTGTATGGCCTTGTGCTGGCGATGGTTTATTTAAATTTCTTCCCTATTAACTTTTAATGCTAGAGTAGTGTTCTAGTATAGTTATAACGGGTAATAGAGGGTTAGGGCTTAACCCTGGAGAAGGAGCCTGAGAAACAGCTATTATATCTAAGGAAGGCAGCAGGCGTGCAAATTACCTAATTCTGATACGGGGAGGTAGTGATAATAAATACTGATATAGGGCTCTTTTAGGTCTTATAATTGGAATGAGTATAATTTAAATCTCTTAATGAGGAATAATTAGAGGGTAAGTCTAGTGCTAGCAGCTGCGGTAATTCCAGCTCTAATAGCGTATATTAAAGTTATTGTGGTTAAAAAGCTTATAGTAGAACCTTGGCACTGGCTAGGGGGTCTGCCTCACTGCAAGTACTCTACTAGTTAGTGCTTTCCTTTTGTGGAACTGTATGCCCTTTACTGGGTGTGCTGGGGAAACAGGACTTTTACTTTAAAAAAATTAGAGTGCTCTAGGCAGGCCTATGCTTAAATATATTAGCATAGAATAATAGAATAGGATATATGGTTCTATTTTGTTAGTTTCTAGGACTGCTATAATAATTAATAGGGATAGTCGGGGGTATTAGTATTTAATTATTAGAGGTGAAATTTTTAGATTTATTAAAGACTAACTACTATGAAAGTATTTGCTAAGGATGTTTTTATTTATCAGGAATGAAAGTTAGGGGATCGAAGATGATCAGATATTATTATAGTTTTAACTATAAACTATGCTGACTAGGGATTGGATGATGTTATTTTTTGACTTGTTTAGCACCTTATGAGAAATCAAAGTGCTTAGGCTCTAGGGGGAGTATGGTTGCAAGGCTGAAACTTAAAGAAATTGATAGAAGGGCACTACTAGGGGTAAATAGTAGCTGTTTTGCTCTGCCCTGGACAGCAAGCCCTTATAGGTCTGGTGGTCCGCCTATATTACTAGTTGCTGATTATTTAGTAGCAATACCCTTAAATTGCGGGAAACCCTTAAAGAATACTAATACTAAGCAGGGCTTAAAAGGGCTACCCTGTAGTAGTGGAGTAACTCCTGCTAGTATAGTCAGAACGTGGATATTTATAAGGCAACTTGCAGCTAAGCCCCTATATGTGTGGTGATTTACTGCTATATATAGGGAAGGTCCAGAGACTTAATAGGGGTGGGTAGGATAACTAAAAGGCCTACCTAAGATAAAGTCTATCCTATGCGTAAAAATGCTAGAAGTGTATTATATTTATATTTATAACACCCTTTAAAAGGGAGCCTGCGGCTTAATTTGACTTAATACGGGGAAACTCACTAGGTCTAGATATAATAAGGATTAATAGATTGAGAGCTCTTTCTTAATTTTGTGGGTGGTAGTGTATAGCTGTTCTTAGTTAGTGGAGTGATTTGTCTGCTTAATTGCAATAATAAATAAGACCTTAACCTGCTAAATAGCTTATATTGCTTTGGCAGTATGCCAGCTTCTTAGAGGGACTATTAGCTTAAGCTGATAGAAGTTTGAGGCAATAACAGGTTAACTATTATAGGCTTATAAAAGTAGGCCTTATTAAAGATAACTGCTAGTCTAGCAACTTTGTCTCTATAGGGGAAGTCCCTAACTGTTAGGCAGAGAGGTGCTTCCAGGTATATATTATGGGTAACACTACCTAGTATAGGGAACACCTAACTGCTCTTAAGCAGCGGCTGATCTTATAGCAAGCTTGAGTAATACTAAGCTGTTACAACGCGCACAAAGGGGTGGACTTATAAGAGCTTAAGGTATATGCTAATCCCGGGCAAAAAGCCTGCCTATCTAAGAAGGCCTGACAGGCCAATATAGATAAGAACTCACCTCTAGGTGAGTTGGCGGTCCCCCTACTAGCAGGGGATCTAAAATGCTGTGATACTCTTAGATATTCTAGGCCGCACGCGTGTTACACTAACAGAGCTAGCAAGTACTTCCTTATCTAAAAGGGCCAGGTAATCTTATTAAACTCTGTTATGCTGGGGATAGAGCATTATAATTATTGCTCTTTAATAAGGAATCCCTAGTAAGTGCAAGTTATTAGCTTGTGTTAATTACATCCCTGCCCTTTATATACACTACCCATTACTACTACTAATTAAATAGCTTAGTGAGGCTTTTAGACTAGCTCAGAGAGGTGGGTAACTACTACTCAGAGCTGGAAAGTTATCCAAACTTAGTTATTTAGAGGAAGTAAAAGTTATAATAAGGTCTCCGTTAGTGAACTAGTAGAGGGATTATTACTAAGTTACTGCTCTATAACCCTTTATAAATATATCTTTAACTGTTACTTTAGCAGGTAGGCCGTTCCTCTGAAAAGGATACCTCCTAGCTGCCAGCTCT
>JAVHLV010000748.1:10000-11551 GCA_036785495.1 Colletotrichum neosansevieriae
TAGGTGCTGGAACGGATGGCTGAAAAAGAAGTATCCTTGAATAGGAACCCCTAAGGTGCTCTATATTTATAGCGGGTAAGTGCTGGAACGGACTGCTAAAAAAGAAGTACCCTTGAATGGGAACCCCTAAGATGCGCTGGAATTACAGCGCAGAGGCGCTGGAGCGGACTGCTGAAAAAGAAGTACCCTTAAATGGGAACCTCTAAGATGCGCTGGAATTATAGCGCGGAGGCGCTGGAGCGGACCGCTGAAAAAGAAGTACCCTTAAATGGGAACCTCTAAGGTGTGCTGGAATTATAGCGCGGAGGCGCTGGAACGGACTGCTGAAAAAGAAGTATCCTTAAATAGGAACCTCTAAGGTGCGCTGTATTTATAGCGGGTGAGCGCTATAGCGGACTGCTGAAAAAGAAGTACCCTTAAATGGGAACCTCTAAGGTGTGCTGTATTTATAGCGGGTGAGCGCTATAGCGGACCGCTGAAAAAGAAGTACCCTTAAATGGGAACCTCTAAGATGTACTGGAATTACAGCGCGGAGGCGCTGGAGCGGACCGCTGAAAAAGAAGTACCCTTAAATAGGAACCCCTAAGGTGCGCTGGAATTACAGCGCGGAGGCGCTGGAACGGACCGCTGAAAAAGAAGTACCCTTAAATGGGAACCCCTAAGGTGCGCTGTATTTATAGTGGGTGAGCGCTATAGCGCTGGAATTATAGCGCGGAGGCGCTGGAACGGACTGCTGAAAAAGAAGTACCCTTGAATGGGAACCTCTAAGATGTGCTGGAATTATAGCGCGGAGGCGCTGGAGCGGACTGCTAAAAAAGAAGTACCCTTAAATGGGAACCCCTAAGGTGTGCTGGATTTATAGCGGGTGAGCGCTGGAACGGACCGCTGAAAAAGAAGTACCCTTAAATGGGAACCTCTAAGGTGCGCTGTATTTATAGCGGGTGAGCGCTATAGCGGACTGCTGAAAAAGAAGTACCCTTGAATGGGAACCCCTAAGGTGCGCTGTATTTACAGCGGGTGAGCGCTAAAGCGGACCACTAAAAAAGAAGTACCCTTAAATAGAAACCTCTAAGATGCTCTGTATTTACAGCGCGGAGGCGCTGGAACGGACCGCTAAAAAAGAAGTACCCTTAAATGGGAACTACTAAGGTGCTCTGTATTTATAGCGGGTGAGTGCTGGAACGGACCGCTAAAAAAGAAGTACCCTTAAATGGGAACCCCTAAGGTGTGCTGGATTTACGGCGGGTATATGCTGGAACGGTCCGCTAAAAAAGAAGTACCCTTGAATAGGAACCACTAAGGTGTGCTGGAATTATAGCGGGTGAGCGCTAAAGCGGACTGCTAAAAAAGAAGTACCCTTAAATGGGAACGCCTAAGGTGCGCTGGAATTATAGCGGGTATGTACTGGAACGCAGTGCTGAAAAAGAAGTACCCTTGAATGGGAGAAGTACCCTTGAATGGGAGAAGTACCCTTGAATGGGAGAAGTACCCTTGAATGGGAACTTGGGACTTTATCGGAAATTAAAAAAGTATAAGAGATAGGTTTAGAGG
>JAVHLV010000749.1:0-11544 GCA_036785495.1 Colletotrichum neosansevieriae
TCAGACCTGGCATGTTCAGACCTGGCATGTTCAGACCTGGCATGTTCAGACCTGGCATGTTCAGACCTGGCATGTTCAGACCTGGCATGTTCAGACCTGGCATGTTCAGACCTGGCATGTTCAGACCTGGCATGTTCAGACCAACGGCTGCATTCTCTACCTGATCAACTGTTTGTCCTGGCATCATGCACCCCCTCAGCCTCCGCTATCTACCGATCCCCTGGCCACCTCACGCGGCAGTCCAAGAAGCATGTCAAAAACACCGCCTGCCCTGATCACTCCCGTTCCCGTTCCCGTTCCCACAGCCGCAACCCGGCGCTTCATCTCCGCCCACACCATGTGCTTGTCCTGCACAGCCTCTGCCAGCCTGTCGGAGTCACCCGAGCCAAGCAGAACCGCGAACCGCAATCGCCGCTCCTCCGCTGCCAGATCTACGAGGAGACTACGCGCAGTGATGGCGTCGTACTGCTGGTGTCGCGCCCGGTGGGGTATCTCCTCTTCGCGGCTGACGTCATGCTGCTGCTCTATAGGGACCAGCGGAGGCTGACCGGCGTCACGCTGCCGCTCTCCTGGGATCGGCGGAGGCTGAAGAGGAAAGTTGCGGTTGATGTTTGGTTGCCGCTCTCTCAGGACAGGCGGAGGCTGAAGCGGAAAGATGAGGTTAGCGTCACGCTGCTGCTCTCTCAGGACAGGCAGAGGCTGTCGGAGAAAGTTGCGGAGGGCGTCACGCTGCTGCTCTCCTGGGATCGGCGGAGGCTGAAGCAAAAAGTTGCGGCCGCGTCGCGCCGGTTCCGGATCTGGATCCGGGTCCTGATCCCGATCACGATCCCGATCCCGATCCCGATCCCCGTGCACATCGTCGTCGCTGGACTGAATGATCTCCGGCTCTAGCAGCACCGCTTCCCCACAGGCTATCCAGCTCTTGCGTATCGCCTCATTCCATACAAACGTCTCCACCCCCGTCTGCTCATTCACGTCCCACGTGATCTTACCCTCGTCTACCCAGCCCTTCATCACGTAGCAGAAATGCTTCAAGATACGATCACGCACGCCCGCCCACTGCGGCTCGGTGATACGCGTGGTGTCGAGCGCCAGACTTTTCTGGGCGACCGCCCGGAGTGCGTCGTCGGTGCAGCCTTCACAGGTCCAGCAGTCGGTCTCGGAGAGCGAGGCTGGCGAGTGGGAGTGGCGCGCGAGGAAGGCCCGAAACGCCAACTTGTCGTCCGTGTTCCAATATATCCGCGTCCGCTGCGGCGCTTTCGTCTTGGGCCCCTGTCCCTGTGTCGGCCCTTTCAGAGGCAGCTTAGCGAGGGGGTATGTCCGCCATGTCGTGAGCAGAGGCAGCTGTTGTTGTTGAGTGTTGCTTGTCATCGTTGGCGATTCGTCTGGTGGGATGGATGGCTTCGACTGCGAGGCGTTGTCGATGCTCGACCCGGAGAAGATGGATGGCGAGAGTGAAGCTGCGACCCCGACAACGGTGGGGATTGCCGCTTGATTGATGCTGGCCCTGCTGATCTGGCGCTGTATTCTTGGTCGACGTGTCCACACCGTCACCGTGACCGCTCTTCTGTTCCCAAGACACCGCTTCGACGCTGTTGCGGGTCGCTGGGTCTGAGTGTCGTGGGCAGCAAACGGTGGCAGCGGCCGTTTGTCGATGGGAGCGAGACACGGCGCGGAGCTCATGTTTCTCCGCGCGATGCCTACATATCGAGCGGTCTCCAGCTGCCTCCGTGGTTCTCCTGCATCAACAAGCATATTTGCATCCATCCTCCTTCGCGCCCTCGCGGCGGTCATCGTCATCGTCAACGCGATTAACCTCCACCGACCAACATCGTCATGGCCGACGCCTCCCTGCGCAACCTGCCCAGACTCATCACTTCCGCATCGCATGATGGCCTCCGTCGCATAGTCGACGGCGCTGACGCAAACGACGTCGTGCTGTCTCCAGACACGCTGCACGCCCTGGAACTCATCGCCAACGACCATGACGGCTGGGATTCGGCGTCGCGCGACGTACAGTACCGGGTCTACGAGGTCAGCAAAGTCTACCCCTCCCTCGTCGCCGGCAGCGTGCGCGGCAGCGCGATGGCCAGCCCGGCGCCAACATACAACACCAATCTCTCCGTCTGGCCCGAGACGCCCACCAAGATGCCGCTGGAGAGTTTGAGGAGACGTCAGGCTTCCACGTGGGGACCTTTGCCGCCCCCTCCGCCCCCTCCGCCCCCTCCGCCCCCTCCGCCCCCTCCGGATCCTCCCCACCGCCCCAGGGCCACGGCTTCTTTGCCTCCGCTAAGCCCTGCGCCTGCGCTGAGCCCCAAACCTTTGCAGAGCTGCAGACCGGCCTCCGTGCTGCAGCAATTGTCCGCCTTACCCACCACCCCTGGCCCGCGGCAACAGCTTCCCGCTTTTGCCTCATCGCAGCCGCCTCCCAACCCCGCCATTGACGCGGACCTCGCCCAGCTGCATAGCGACTACACCGACGCGGTAGCCCGCTGGAAGAAGCACCTCCAAGACGCGGTCGCCGTCGAAGCTGAACTTGCTCTACTTGACCGCCGTGCTAAGACTCTTGGCGCCATGCTGGACCCATCCGCGCCGTCAACTTCACAGAACACACGGGTCCGTGAGGTGGGATCGGGTATTCCTGCAGGCGGCCCGCCCAGGCGGAGGCGGGTGCGGACCAAGAACACGAACTGGAAAGGGGCGGTTGGCACGGATTTCGGAGCGGGACATGATGGGGAGGAAGAGGATATGTGATATCTAGAACACCAACCGACCAAATCACCACCTAGACAGACCACCGAATACTCACGTGATTCTGGGAGCACGCTTCACTTCAACCGCCGCCGCCCTTTCTTCTCTGCCTGACCGTATCTCCATTGCCGTAGAACTCCGTCTTCATCCCCTGCCAAACATCCAGACCGTGCACAATCACTCTCCTAATGGCGACCACACTCGTGACGTCCCGCCGGTCCACTCTCGCCAACATGTCCTCCACAACGCCGCACTCCTCCTCGAGCCACGCGCGCTCCTTGCCCACTGCCCGAAGTTGATCCCGCGCCCGCAGCTGTGTGTCGCCCAGGAGTTGGCCCACCACTCTCCCAGAGATGGCCATATCCTCTAATATCGCGTCCGTTTCGGCGAACACCGCCGCCGCCGCCGCCAGCCCGTCTTCGCTCTGCTCCTCGTCGGCTGCTGTTCCGGTCAGCAAGACAAACAAACCTACTACTATCTGGGGGGCGAAACAACAGGAGAAACAGAATGTACATACCCGCCACCACGGCATCAAGCTGCCGCCGCTTTGCCTCGGACCTCTCCCCCACAACCGTCATCTGGTGCTGCGCCCACCCCAGTTCCCGCTTGTCGGGTCCCTCTGCCATCCACGCGAGCGTCTCGTTGCGATGGCGTATAGCGCCAAGGAGCGTCTCGCGGTAGAGGACCAAGTGCCGGCGCGCCGTGGCCAGCGGCCGGGGGAGCGGGGCCAAGCGCTCTGGGAGGATGTAGAGGAGTCGTTGCCAGTATGGCTCCGGCCGCTGTTGAAGGATCAGTATACGTGTGTGTGTGTGTGTGTGTGTGTGTGCAATGATCAAACAAAACAGGTGGCGAGGTGTGGGCTCTCTTTACCATGCTATCCGCCTCCGCTCCCGTCGTGATCGCCTCTCTCAACATCCCGTCTTCCCTTACCTCCCTTCGAAGCTGCCGCGCCATGTTGCGCATCCATTCCTTATTAAAGTCGACGAGCATGCGTGACATATTCACCGCCCCATTCATCGCTACTAGCAAGGTAGAAGAAGAAGAACCCCCCTGCCCGTCTGGAGACGTCTGCCCTGTGCCCGTCAGCTCCCTCGCAAATGCCGACACCAGCGGGATATTGGACCGCGCGAGCTGCCCTGCATTATGCACGAGAACCTTGACAGCCAGGTGATAGGCCGTGGCGCCGAAGTAGTGGCTACGCACGACGATGGCCTCCGAGGTTGAATGTGGCGGACGGCCTCCTGGTGCCTCGGGAGATGCGGATGGAGGGGAAGACCAGGGGCCCGGCAGGTTCCAGGGTATGTGGAACATGCTGGAGAGAGAGGCGAGCTGGGACGTGAATCGGGAGGTGAGGTTGGAGACCAAGAGGTGGATGAGTCCTAGGACAAGCAATCCGGCGCCTGCCTTGGAAAAGATGATAGCGAAGAGCCACTTGATGAGGGTGAAGAGCCAGTTCCCAATAGTGTCCGTTACATACTTACAGGCTGCTTCTCCGTCTTCCTTCGCCGCAGCGACTCCGTTTTCGGCGTCGACCTCACCGTTCTCAACGTGCCGGGGACCACCATTCTGCGCGGCGACTTCGCCGTTGCTCCTGGAAGCATAGTAGTTGTTGTTGTTTGTAATTGTCGTGCTGTTGTCGGTGTTGTTGACGATGCTGTTCGTCTGAGTGTTGGTGATGTGTCTGGCGGCGGCGGCGGCGGCGGTGATGGTACTGGATTCCGGCGTGACCGCCTCGTGTGCGGTCGTTGTTCCCACCGCTGCCACCGAGGGCCGGTGCTCGGCGATAAACCTTTCGGGAGGCCGCATGGCTGGTGGGCGTCCTTGCTGCGAAGACTCTGGCCGACGACGAAACGCGGCCAACTTGCGGCTCTGGCCGCCTCGGGGTGGTGGTCGAGGCAGAGGCGGGAGGGCGCTCGTGTCCCGGATGTCATGTTCGCTGTGCGGCGACATGGTGCTTGCTGGCTCCTGAAGTGACGCAACCAAGGTTCTGTGATGTTGAGACTGAGTTGAGAATGATTCTTTCCGGCAAATCAGCCTATATTTAAGTGTTCTCGTCCAAGGGGAGGGGGGGTGATGTAATGCCAGAATTCCTGGTCTATTCTCATTTATCATCATCATCAAAATTGATCAATCACGGCTCACAATTGGTGTATTCTTTGTTCATTTGCGAGCGAAACCATGACCGCGCCACGCTGCAACGCATTTGTAACGTAAACAAAGATTGCCCGTCGCGGTTGAGACGTGCCAGATTTGACGTGTTTTCCATCCGGCCAAGAAGTAATCAAGGGCCTGGATGCTTCTAGCTCGTTCACTGCTAAAGAAGACAAGTTGCGAGAATGAAACTGGAACCCCCAGCCGTGTATAAGTATCGTACCTGTTCAACGGGGGGGGTCCTTGGAAGAAATCGAAGAGCAACAGCAGCTCAGAAAGACGTTTTCACTATGCCTCATTCGCGTCGTTCACCCAAGCGTGACGGTGGTCCGGAAGATGGATCGGCACGCTCCATCTCACGCTACATCTCGGATGGATTGAAGCGCTTCATCGTACCCTTCGCATCCTTCGCTATGCTCGTCTATGCCGCTAATCTCACCTTCCAAGCCTTATTCTGGGTCATTGGCTTGATATTCTGGGCGTTATCATCATCGCCTGTCAATCCCAGCCACGCAATGACCCCAGCAGTCCCAGCAGTCACTCTAGCATCATCACCACCTCCTCTGGCCCTGCGCTCCATCTGTAGCGCGCATCATTCTCTGTCCACGCTCCACCCTGCCTACAATGGCGTCTACCCCACCCTGACCGACTTCCTCGGCATCGAAACCCACAAACCACCATACCGCGAAGCGGCTGAGACAGACCCGGCGCACGTGTGGGAGGAGCAGAGGAAGGACATCCTCTCCGGTTGGGTTTTCTTCCACGACAGGCTGGCGTCTCGGTCCGAGAATTCGCGCACATCGATGCCTCTCGTTGGTGCTGAGCATCCTGGCGGCGGCGACGAGGAGGAGGAGGAGGAGGAGGAGGAGGAGAGAGAGGTGGATGAGATGACGAGGCGAGCCTCGTCTTTTGCGTCGCGTGTTGTTGTTGTCCTGCAGGACGATCATGTCAGAGAGATGTACCTGCATGACCTCCTCCCGCAGATCGAACGTGCCGGTGCTGCGGCAGCGGAACGGGTCCAGGCGGAATGGAAGAAGACAAAGAAGAAAGGTGTAGAGAAGGGCATGCAGGACGAGATGGAGAGGGGCAAAAGAAAGGCAATGGCCAAGTGGATGGAAGTAAAATGTGTTTCTGCAGGTCTCTGGCCGGGTGAAACGGGAGCATAACGACACAAACCATTGGTCCATTCTGTCGGTTTTCTCTTCATACACATGTAGCCAACGTTGACAAATGACAAGTGCAGGCACTTTCTCTTTGTCTTGCTTTGACCCCCCGGATCGATTGTCTTCCCCTGATGTAATACAGCTTCACTAACAAAGAGTGCCTCCTTCACTTTGCATCATCAGAGTTCATCCATGTCTCAATTTGACATCAACAGCCTGGAGATAAAAAAAAAGGAATAAAGTACCACCGTTGCCCGCCCTCATTTCCGCGCAATCCGCCAACCGCAACCAAACCTCCATCAACAACAGAAACATCCGCCGCCGCAATATGGCTTCAGAGCATAGTCCCATCAGCGTCCCAGTCCAGGGCAGCTTCTCCGGCACTCGCGTCGTGGACGCCAAGGAGAGTAAGTCACGCTCACACAATCAACCCCCTACAGTCGTTGCAAGCATCTCCCGTCCGTCCGCTCACAGCGCCCTCCCTCACAGGCTCCGTCGCCGACATGGCCGAAGAACACAAACGGAAGGACAACGAGGTCCGCAAGAGGACGATCGACCACTCCCTCCGGGCTCGCCAGATACTTCGCTTCCTCAAACACAAGCACTCCGGTCTCACGAACCACCGCGAGAGGGCCGAGAATGCGCTTGAGGCTCTCGATCCTGGATACGCCCTCACCAAGAAGCTAGCAGAAGCCACAGTTGCCACAGAGGGCGAAGAGAAGTGGATGCAGAGCTGGGAGAGCACACCGGGAAATTTGGGTGGATACATCAAGAAACATGTCAAGAAGTGGATCGACAAAGAAGTAGACGACGAGCAGAACAAGGACGAGGTTGGTCATCCCAACACGTCGGACGGAAAAGCTCCAGCTGCTGGTGAGGGGCCAACGGAGTCGGAGGCCGAGACCCGCGGCGGCATGCTCCAGGAGGGGGAGGGTGAAGGAACGACGACTCTCGATTCCGAAGGCATGTTTGGCGGGGAATCACTAATCGCTGACTTCAGCCTTATGGGTATCGAGGACTCGTACAGCAACTACTTGCAGACCCCCGGTGATGCGGAGAGCAAAGTTGAGCCTCTCTCGGACACGGCCCAGCTACCTCGTAAGGAAGTGGCCGCCGTCGCCGAGAAGCCGCTTGACTTGGTTGCTACGCCCCGTCCGTGGATCAAAGACTCTGTGCCGGCAGCAAGCCGCCAGCCTGAGCCCTCTGGTCCCCGTCACGCTTCGATACACGGGGACGGGGACCAAGAGGCTGCGCGCAGAGTGTTAGCGCCCGCACCTCCACCGCTTGGCGAGGTTGCTGAGCCCGGTGTGTGGATCAGAGACTCGCCTGAGTCCTCCGGTGCCCGTCGCCCCACGATAAACAAGGGCCCAGAGGCCGCACCTCCGCCGCTTAGCCAGGTTGCTGAGCCTGGTACATCAACAAGAGAATCCGTACCGACGGCCAGCCGCCAACCTGAGCCCGATCCCCGTGGATTTACCAACTACGTCTCATTCGCTGTCCATCGCGCCACGGTGGGCGGAGAACCAGAGGCTGCGCGCAGGGCGATAGCGTCCACACCTCCGGAGACGGGGATCGACCGAGACTGGTACAAGTGGTATCGCGCTGCCGCGGGAAAGGATGGGAATAGTAGAACGTCTGCATAATGTATCGAGCGTGGCAGCAAAGCCTGCTTCAGCTGCAAGTGATAGTTAGTTACGCAAATGATATAAGGGTTGATTGGGACTTGGGGACGTACGATCTGTGTTGTGATGTGACGGATCTACCGCAAAGCCTTGGACTCCTCTGAGTACTAAGATACCAACCAGAGAGGGGCTCGGCCTGTTGCCATTGATGGATTCGGGCAGGTATTCAAATGTCGACAAGTTATGAGGCGGGGGTATAGTTCAACCTGCACCATTATCAGCTATAAATAATTACAGCATCCCGCATTCCATGTGACACCAAACGTACCGCACTTTGTCCTCAACATACCGGCGCAGGTATAGCTGATGTTCTAATTAGCGTACTGCCTCGTTGTAGTGTTGAGGAGGTAGCTCGACCTGCGCAGCGGTGGGGCGAGAAGCTGGCGGGTCTCGGCAAGCTTCGAGAGCCTGGATGTAGTTGTCAACGTAGTGGTCGGACTCGGACGTTGATCGCAAGATGTCAGAGGCGTCAGAGGAAAAGCATTCTTCTCTGGGGGTGTGCTAGATTCGATGTTTGGCCCTGAATTCGATGCGCGATGATCGTTAGGGTGGGCGAAGGGCCTGGCCATGGTGGAGTGTGAGTTGTGGCAGCAGTGGACAACGAAGGCGCTAATGCAGACGGGGATGGGGCGGGGCGGACCTGAGGACGCAAGGCAGCACAGCGTCCGGATCATCAGAAGCTCCGGGATGGCCTACACCTGGACGTTCCATGTATGAAATGCACAGAGTCTTAGTCAGCTGTTGGCTGCAGCACAGACCACCTCAGCCCAGCAAGTGGGATAACTCTCTCATCAGGTACCTAGGTACCACGTGGATGTGGGTGTGGCACGGCAGTACGTACCCAGTTCTGGCATAACTCTCTGGGTGGTCAGAGCAAGGCAGATCCAGCCGTCGCTGCTTTCACCCCTCCCAAACGGTTTCGAATCTCACCCCAAAAATGGAATTTCAAGGTGCGCGAGAAGCACGAGAAGCTGGAGAAGCACGAGGGTTCTGGCGATGACTTTGGATGCGCCGAATTCCACTTAACAGGTGCACTTTAAGAAGGGTTCAGAGACGTTCACGGTTAAGAAGGTACTGAATCAGCACCAAGCTAGTGTACAGAGGTCTGGGCGCTGTGGCGGCCAGTGCACAGACTGCCACTGCTGGCATTGCCGGCCGTTGGTGGGCAGTCGCGGGTCGCCAGGGCATGTGGGACGGGCGCAAGGCTTGAGTTGCAATCACGGCGGTGTTTCTGCCGCTGGGAGACGAGTGCAGGTGGTAGCATGGTACGGCATGCTTGGATGCTTGGTGTCTGGTGATGAGGCAGCACCTCTGACCAACCCTGTCCATGGCCTTGAGCGACACCGACCGTCACGGCCCAGGCAACCAACGTAGCTACCTTATATCAACCAAGCTCAGTGGCATCATGATCCTGGCTGCAAACGGAAGCCAGAGACTGAATTGCCCTTGGTCTAAGACGTCGTTTGAAAACTCTGGTCTGCGTCGGAACTGGGCGGAGCACAGCACTAGAGCCTAGAGGTAGGCATTCGAGATGGATTGCGAGGCATCTGCCGTGTCATCAGTCACTTGCTGCGTCACCGGCCAATTGCGCGGTCGCGGCGTCAACGAGTCGGACTCAGCACCGCGATGGGAAGCAGCGAGCAGGCAGGCTCCCCCGGGCTCGTGATCGCGCTCCTAATGTTGAGTGGGAATGTATGTGTCGACAAGTCATCTTGATCGCGATGGCGGCGCGGATGAACCCGTTCGTGCCCTTGAGGCATTGGGTACACCTGCCCCCCTCGATGGCTGCCTTGTTGGGGGAGGAATCGATGATTTCGGTAACGACGCGAGGGTTGCGATCCCTGAAGCTGACAAACTTGGCTGCGTCCACGACGACAGCCCTTTGGTCGTCGTTGTCCATGCCCGAACTCACGCCGGCTCCCTCGACGGCTTGGTAGAGTCGGTCGGCGGTATAGTTATCGACTTGGAAAAACTAGGCATTTTGAAGCGGGCGCAGGCCGACTCTGGGTCATGCTCGGGGCAAATCTTGTCAGAGACTCGGGGGTCATTTCGGAAGAGATGTCGGCAAAGGCGGTAGTGTAGAGGGAAAACTCGATAGACGGGAACTGAGATGAGAGTTAGAAGAACTAGCCTTTGGAGAGCTTGACCGCGAAATCCAACATTGGTCCAGCAGGCAGAAACCTCGGGCGTGGTGGCTTCGTGGTTTGCAGGTTTCTTTTCTGGCAGTTGCTGAGAACCTGGAATCGTGAGTTGGTCGTGCAGTCTGTGTGCAGTGGCTGCTACAGCACCCAGAGCTCTGTAGCTACAGAGGCTCGGTGCCGATTCTTGCTGCTAAAATCGGCACCGAGCCTCTGAAAAAAATCGTTGAATGCATGGAATTGCTGGGAGGGGAAGAAAGGCGCCGATACGTCATTGCGCCAGACAAGGCGCCTACGTGACGGTAGGCGCGTCGTAGGTATCGCAGGAACTACCTGCCATTCAGCACCTGCCGACTCGCCACCTGCCACTAAGCAATTGCAACTCCAGCGCCTTGCTGAAGCAATAACGTTTGGATAAGGTACGTTTCTTTTAAAAGCTCCCACTCTTCTAAAGCTGCCACTTAGTAGCTGTTAACCTGAAAGCTCCCTCCGTCTGGGGCCTGCTACAAAGGCTCGTCCCACCTATGGTTTCTAAGGTTGACGTGACATCTGCCTGACTATAGCCCGCGAAAGCTTCAGCTGGTTACTTCTACCTTATGTAATCGTGGTAGTAGGAAATGGAAGCACGGTCCATTCCCGTGCGAAATTTCGCACCAGCCCCATAATTGGGATCAAGAGGTCTGCAACGATTGGCTAAGTTGGCGGCACGTCAGTGTACCTCACCCGTCACGTCACCTCTCAGTGCTCAGGACAGAAGCTGCTGTGTGCATCTCCATCTCTATCCATTATCACAAGTTGAAGCTGTTGATGTGCACCACATTGCACGGAACGTCTCGGTCGACGATTTGTCGCCGTCAATTCCAGAGCGCGGTTTGCCCGGGCACCTTTTTCTGCAGATGCCGCTGATTAGCATCCTTCTGTAGATGGCGGATGCTGACCCCTTGCGCATGCGATCAGATTTGCGTCCAGATTTGCGTCCGGCCTGAACTTGCCGGACGTCGTGGTCGCGAGCCCTGCTGGTTGCTTATATATCTCAACGTTCTGTCCTCGTCCCCGGGCCATGAGACCGGTGCGCAATCGTCTTTCGATGAGCTGCAGTCTCAATCAACGCCTAACGATGAGGGCTGGGCCAACAAGCGACGCAAATGGTCGCAGCTTATAAAACGGTAGCTTAGCCTCTCGGAGACATTCAATTTGACTCGCGGGGTTGGGAACAGGCGCGAATCAGCGAACGGTTTCTTTATCGAGACATGCTTGCCGGGTGTGGTGTGTTTTGCGGGCGAATATGCCGCAATAGTGGCGGACTGAAAGGGAGCGACGACGTGGAAGGGGTACTAGCCCTGGCCAGGATGCAATGATTTGGCAGTGCGAGCGACTCTATTAGCAGGGACCAGCGGACGGCAGTGCACAGATAGCGGCATTAATAGCATCCACTCTACTTTTATACTTTTGCACTTTTGCACTTTTACACTTTTGCACTTTTGCACTTTTGCACTTTTACACTTTTGCACTTTTACACTTTTGCACTTTTACACTTTTGCACTTTTGCACTTTTGCACTTTTGCACTTTTGCACTTTTGCACTTTTGCACTTTTGCACTTTTGCACTTTTGCACTTTTGCACTTTTGCACTTTTGCACTTTTGCACTTTTGCACTTTT
>JAVHLV010000750.1:0-11500 GCA_036785495.1 Colletotrichum neosansevieriae
GTATAAATAACTCCTCTCTCCCCTACCTAGCTAGTTACTAGTTAATAAGCCAAAATAATACCTATTTTAATACCTCCTTAATTACCTAAGCTATATTATATAATATTCCTATTACGTAATATGATTATATAAGCGAGCTACCTCACTAAGATATCTAAATAGAGCTTTGCTAGTTATTTATAGTATATAGGCTAATATTAAAGATAAAGACTGTTACTACTCTCTAAGCCTCTAAGATAAGATACTTAAATAGGTAAGTAGTAGTTAGTATTATAAGTATTTTTAGAATAATTTCTAAGCTAGTATACTTTCTGCTACTTATAGGCTTTTTAGTATTTACTAGTAGGAGCTTAAAATTAATTCTAAGCTTCTCTATCTATTATTTATATTAAGTAAAGCCTTATATAGTAATAATAGTATACTTAATATTATAGTAGATCTTATAGATAGTAAGTCCCTGCTATCTTTATACTTAGTATTTAAATATTTAGAGCACCTTAAACACTTTATTATACTCTTTTAAGACTAGGGGAATTTTAAAGAGTCTTCTACTATACTTATCTTTAATAAGGAGTATTTAGGTATATAGTTTACTAAGCTTTTAGTAGTTAAAGAGGTTCTAAGCTATATAGTAGTAGAGATAGGGAGATCTAGTCTTAGATATACTATATATAATAACTTACTTAGTATATACTTAAGCATAGAATTTATATTAAATATATAATAGAGTCTTAATTCTTACTCTCTAAGTATTATATATAAGGTATTTAAGAGCGCTCTAGTCTAGGTAACTAGCTTAGAGGTACTATAGTTATATATTATTAAACCTTTTAGCTATATAGTAGTATAAAGAATATATTAGCTTCTAGTTATTTAAGAGGGTTATAATATCTATACTACTTATAGAAATACTTAGACTAGGTGAGCAGGCAGAGATAGAGTTATATTTAAAGAAAACTAGATTACTCTTATATAGTAGCTGCTTTATATAAGTAGACTTACCTAGCTTACTAAACTATAAAGAGTAGTTATAGCTATTATACTAAATACCTATCTTAAAGAGAAGTGCTTCTAAGATAATATTAATATATATCTTTTTAATAATAGTAATATTATTTAAGGTTAGAGCGCTCTTTTTACCTATTAATATATCTTTAAATATATTCTAGATAACTTAAATACCCCTCCTAATAATTAATATATTTATACTACTAACTTTAATCACCTTATTATTATATAAGTATATAAAGGTACTAGGAACTAGCTTTCTCTTATTATTAATAATATAGAGAGCCCTATAATTATCTAGAATAATACTATTAGAGAGAGTATATAGTCTTTTAAAGAATATAAATATTATAAAATAAACTTAGATTACTTAGCTTTTATCTTTAAGAAGGCTTTAGTTAATAATATAGTAGGAAATATTATTAGAAAGTTACTCTTTATTACTAGCACTACTCCTATTACTATACCTGCTCTAGCTGCTACTATAATATCTGCTATAGCTATAATTAGATAAGTGCTAACTGCTCTTCTAAGATTTCTTTATAATCTACCCTATATATATAAGGTTATTATAAATATAGCTCTATTATAGAGATATTACTATCTCCTATATATACTATACTTTATTCTTTAGTATCTTATAATCCTTAAAGCTATCTTTTAGTAAGCCTATAAATATCTATTAAATATAGCTATAGTTTTATAGAGTCTACTTATAGTATTATTTACAGAGATAGCTAGAGATCTTATTAGGTATTACTACTAGAAAAGAAGTATCTAAAGTGGTCTATAAGGCTTAAAGTGGATTCTCTAAGTTAGAGCAGTCTATAAGAGTAATATATACTCTAAGTGATCTGCTAGAACCCTTAGTAGTAGCTAGCTTGCTATAAATCTTAGTAGCAAAGATAATTCTAAGCTCTTTAAGTAAGAGGTAAGATATTTTAATTTCTTCTACTTAGATAACTAAATCTAGCTAGTTCTAGGTCTAAGTAGGAGCTATTTTATAGTATATTACTTTAAGAAAAGTATATCTACTATAGCTTCTCTTAGTATTAGTAATATTCTAGCTTACTACTAGCTTATAGAAATAGTACTACTCTCTATACTACTTAGCAGGTTAAGTAGTATACTTAGTATATTTTAAAATATCCTTATAATCTTAGTATACTTATTTCTATATACTATTATTAGAGTAAATAAGTTACTATTTAAGAAGATAGAGTATATTTTAAAGGTTAATCTAGAACTTATTATTCTTATTATTAAGCTTTATTCCTATTACCTTAAAGTAAACTATATTAATAGTCTAATAGATAAGTGCCTAATAGTTATAATATAAGGTAATCTATAATAAGAGGTTTATACTATTAGCAGAGAGGTATTTAAGTATATTACTCTACTTATCTTAGATATTCTTATACTTAATAGAGGTTAGTAGGATTAGCTTTATAAACTTAGAAGTAATAAGATCTGCTCTACTAGCTTATTAGAAAGTATTAGACTCCTTACTTTTAATAATATTAATAGAGTTATTATACTTAGTAGTCTTATAGAGTATCTAAGAGAGATTCTTCTTAGCTTTCTACTTTTAGAGAGCTACTTTATATTTAATAAGATTAGCTTTATACTTAGCCTAGAGGTAGTTATTATACTTATCTATAAACTTCTAAATAGTTAGAGTGCTTTTAAGAGTATTAGAAGGCTTTCTAGTATTAGAGCTATTAGAATTAAGATACTTCTAAATACTCTTACTCTATATAGATAAGTATAGATTAAGATACTAATAAGGCTAGTTAGCAGAGCTCTAGAGCCTTACTTCTAGAGAGAA
Organism: Colletotrichum neosansevieriae; assembly: GCA_036785495.1. Classification (NCBI taxonomy): domain Eukaryota; kingdom Fungi; phylum Ascomycota; class Sordariomycetes; order Glomerellales; family Glomerellaceae; genus Colletotrichum; species Colletotrichum neosansevieriae. The sequence goes on from JAVHLV010000750.1 coordinate 2,837, forward strand.
GGTTATTAAAGAGTATATAGCTATTATTATAAAGCTGCTTTAAAAAGGGGTTTTAAGTGTTATAAGATTATTCTTTAATAGGTAAAAGATAATAAGAGAAAAGCTGCTTACCCTTTTCTAGGCTTAGAGAGGTTAGAGAGATATTTATAAGCTATAGAGCTAGGCTTATAACTATTATAAGCTATAGATAGGAGTAAGGGTAAGTTATAAGGAGTAACTATCTTAGCTATAGATTAGTATATATAGAAAGTGTAGTGAAATAGTCTGCAATATATAATTATATAATTATATACTATAGTATATAGCTACTATAGCCTTATAAGGCTAAGAGTGCTATAAACCATATTATAATAAAAGATAAATAATATATAGAGTAAAGGCTAAAGAAATAGGCCTACTTACTATAAAGAAGTTAATAAATAGCTTAATATATAGAGGGGAGTTATAGTCTCTCTTATTATAAAACTAGTTTATTTATAAAAAGCTAGAAAATATACTTTCTTAGCTAAGTTAATATATATAGATTATTAAAATTTCTAAGAGAGACTATAATTAATAAGTACTAAGAAAAGCTTAAGGTTATACTTTATTAATATAAAAGAGGGATTACTATTTTTATTATATTATAAAGGAAAAAGAAAAACCTAGAGAGAGCTAGAAAAGATCTAGTTATATAACCTAATTACTCTATTTATTACTAAATTATTTACTTAAAGAATTAAGCCTTTTTTATAGTTAAGAATATTTAAATAAGAAAAGGAGTTAGCTTCTATAACTACCTCCTCTTACTATCTATTTTTATTTTATCTCTTTATCTTAGTTAGTTAATAATTAGTAATTAGTAACTTACTCTCTTTAATCTATATATAAATAAGTATTTTATCCCTCTTAATATAAATAGATTTAACTTATTAATAGTTAATTTAGTATTATAGCTTAGCTTAATTTATATTTAAAGCTTTCTTTCTAGATATTTAACTATAAATATCTCTTTTAATCTATACTTACTTAAATATAACCTTTCTTTATAATATTATAGATCTTTATCCTTCTATACTATTTATATATATCTCTCTCCTTAGTAAAAGCCTTAATTAAGTTTATAATTATCTCTATTTACTCTATTTTTAATAGTATCTTTACCTAGGGGTTTTTCTATTAAAGCTATTAATATTTAGGTAAAAAAGTATTTTTAGTACTATTTTATAGAGGGTTTCTTAAGAATAAAATAGATAAAGTAGTAAGGTCTTAGAGATTATAGTTATACTTTCTAACTTTTCTGTCTTTAGAGAAACTCTAAATACTTTAGCTATAAGAATTAATAAATAGTATTTAGTTAGGTTAGTGCTTTCTTTCTATTTCTAATTCCTTTTTAAGCTAAATAAGAACCTTAAGTATAAAGAGGTTTAATACCTTTATTTTAGTATATCTATAGCTTAACTTTATATTTATCTTTAATAGTTTTAATTTATTAGGTTTAAATAAGTAAGGTAAGCTAAAGGAAATAAAAAAGGGCTAATTATTATAGTTAACTTATTTAATCTATAAGAAACTTATTTAATCTATAAGAAACTATTTAAACTAAAACTTCCCCTTTAGCTATTAATATAGAGACTAGTTTCTAACTTCTTATTTAAAACCTTTTTAAGAGAATTAGCTTTATTAAATAGCACTATATCTCTATTTATATTAAGATTAAAGATAGTAAAGCTACAATATAGAAAGGCTAGCTTACTATTATTATTCTTTAATTACTAGCTAAGTTAGGTATTAATAAAAAGGTAGTTTTCTACTCTATTTTACTTATTAACTAACTTTTAGGGTTTTTTTATTTCTATAATAACTTTTAGTATAATAGAAAAGTAGAGTTATATTTTAAGATATTAATTAGATTAATAATAGCTATCTATAAGCTTTTTTATAATATAATATCTATTTTTAAGTACTTAGTTAAAGTTATCTAAGTACTCTAACTTTAGAAAAGGTAGCTATAAATATTAAGTATACTCTATCTTAAGTAGCTTTATTACTATATATACCTAGAGCTAGTTAAGTACTAAACTAGTTCTTTCTTTAAAGAGATCTTTAATATATAGATAAATTAAATTATTTTTAAATTTTATAATAGAGATATAGAAGTAGATAATATAGTTTTTCTAACTTTATTAAGAACTATTAATAAAGCTAAATATATTAAAAAGACTATCTCTGTACTATATAATAAAAAGATTTAGAAAATAATTTATACTTAGAACTTTATAGTTTTTAACTCTATATTTATAAATAGATTAACTTTAATATAGCTCTATCTTAGATACCTTAAAATACTTAATCTTAACCCTAAAGTATCTATACTTAATATTTAAGTTATAAAAGCTTTTATACTTATTAATATATTTATAAAGCTTCTTATAGACCTAAATCTAAGTTTACTTTAAAGTTATAATACTAAAGTGAGAGATATTATTAATAACTACTCTATAGTTAATACTATATAAAACTATGCTTACTAAAATAGAATTATTACTACTATATATTAAGAAAATAAATAGATAGAAGAGAGAGCCTTTACTCTTTATAATAATAAGCCTTTTCCTTATCTAAGGTTTATATTATATTATGTTAATAACTTTAAATAGCTAGTTTATATTAATAATATTTATAGTAAGCTAGAACCTCTAGTTATAGATCTAGCTAGTAATCTAAAACTACTAAAGAATAAAATAGAGAAAAAGAAAGTATCTAACTAATATATTAAGGTAAGTAAGAATACTATACTATTTCTATAAACCTAATTATATTATAGATTTAAGATATATTATTATAAGGGAATAAGGATTAGGTATATATATATAGACGCGCAATTAGTAAAAGGTTAGCTAGCAGGCAGCTACTATATATATCTTAGAAAAAGCTCTAAGTATAACAGACTTAGAATACTAAGCAATAGTCTAATATAGTAACAGATACCTATATTTAGTAGTCTAGCTCTTCCTAGTTAAGGCTTCTAGCTATACTTTTATAATTCTATTACTTCTACCTTAATCTAAGAAACTAATACTAATTAGAATATCTAAAATAAATAAGTAATAATATATTAACTAATTAGTAATAGAGTTTAACTATAAAGAACTTTAGGTTAGATATATAGAATATAATTAATAGAGTCTTAGCTAATATAACCCTAGTTATTCACTAAGTTCTAAGATATAAAGAAGTTTATATAGATATTATAAAGAGAAACTAGATAGGCTTAGAGAAGATATCCTAGAGAGAATAACTATTTAAGGGTATACTAGATCTTAGGTATTACTCTATATATATATAGTAATAGATAGCTAATATAGCACCTTATTATATATGCTATATAAGGATAGCACCTCAGGAGCTCTAACCTAGGCTATAATATTTATATAGAGATAATAGAAAAACCTTATAGAATAGATATAGCTATAGTAGTAGTAATATAAAGAGTAAATAACTACTCTTTTATAGTAGCTTACTAACTATATAGTAGTTAGGAATCTATAGTAGAATTAAGATAAACCCTCTATATATAATTACTATACTATAATAGAGAACTTTATAGTAAATTAGATTAGTAATTAGATCTAGGTAATTAAGAATAGAAACTAACTATATACTAATAATATACTAGAGCAGTAAGTTTAATAGTTACTTATAAAGATTATAAACTTAGTAAAGATACTATAAAACTAGGTTAAAAGGGAATCTTATATAAACTAGCTTTATAGTATTTACTTATTAATAATATATTAACTCTAAGCTTTAGGAGCAGAGATACTATAAGACACTAAATATAATATATTAAAAAGAGATATAGTCTCTAATATAGTTCTTTACTAAGTAATTAGTAATATACTAAAACCTAGATATACTAGATCTAGAAAATAGTAAGGCTAAGATATATACTCTATACTTTAGGTTAGCCTCTTTTCTTTATAGAGAGCTTAAGTAGTAAAAGGTTAAGATTAAGAAGCTTAGAGATATAACTATAGAAGTAGAGTAACTATAGGAGATATATTAGTAATATAGTAATAAGCTATTATAAAGTAAGAGTAGAAAGTAATATACTAAGGAAGAATATATACTAAAGAGACTACTCTTAGTAAGAGCTAGCTAGAAGGCTCTATAGTAGAGATCTAGCTATAAAAGTGCTTAGAGAGGTTAGAGTTTAATACTTTACTAACTTACTACTAGCAGCTTATAAAGTATAGCCCTAAATAAGCCTATATTTAACCCTAGTATAAGACCTACTATATCTAGAAATATAGTATATTTTAAGTATAATAAGAAGAGGTATTATAAATAGAAGTGCCTAGAAGAAAAGGTAAGTATAAATAAAATACTAGTAATACTCTAACTTTATACTAATAAGGCTAGAGTTAATATAATCTAGATAACTAAGGAGATTAAGAAACTTAACTTATTAGAAAATAAGTAAGCTAGAGGCTATTACTAATAACCCTTATATCTACTCTAGAACTTAATATCTTTTCTAGAAAAGATACTATAAAGAAATAGATAGTTATTCTCTAAAACCTTACTAAAGAAGAGGTAATTATTAATATGGACTTATATTTCTAAATTAATATTATTAATAGCTAACTTATTAAGTTACTATAGCTATAATCTATAGTAGTAAAGGCCTCTATCTTAAAAAGGTTTAATAAGTTCTCTATATCTAGCTAAAATATATACTAGCTAACCTTCTTTTTACTTAACTTAAAGAAATAGCTAAGAAAGATATAGTAACTATTTACTAAGGCTTCTTAGTTAGAAAGAACTAGTAACCTCCTTTTATTCTAGCTTTCTATAGAAAAGGAGAGTATTATTATTAATACTAGGATAAATACCTCAAAGTATAAGCACTTTAGTATTACTAAACTATTAGTATTTATATAAGAAATTATTAAAGATAGCTAGAAAGTATTTATTATATATATTTTAAAAAATATTTTACTATATAAAATATTCTTAAAAGTATTAGGTAAAGATAACCCTACTAAAAAAGAGATTAAACTATTACTAAAGCTACTTAGTAAATAGGAGATATTTAATAAGTAGGTAGTAAAGAAATACTTAATACTAGAGAGCATAGAATATATAATTAATCTAGTTAAAGAGAAGAAACCTCTCTATAAGCTAATCTATATATTAAATAAATAGTAACTTAAAGAGCTTTAGTAATATATTACTAATAACTAAGTAATAGACTAGATCTAATTGTTAACTAGTAAGATAGATATATCTATTCTATTTATTCTAAAAAAGAATAGTACCTTATATCTTTATATAGATTATTAAGGCTTAAATAAGGTAATAATAAAGAACTTATATTTACTCCTACTTATTAATAAGCTATTAAATAGGCTTTAGAGAGTAAAGTAGATCTTAAAGATTAACCTTTAGAATATATATTACTATATTTATATTAAGCTAGATAATTACTAAAAAATAGTGTTTAGGATAAGATATAGATATTTTAAGTATATAGTTATGCTATTTAGCTTAATAAATATCTTAGTAACTTTCTAGATATATATTTACTAAGTACTTACTAAGCTATTAAATACTTACTATATAGTATATATAAATAATATTATAGTATACTTTAAGATAAGAAACTAATATATTTAAAATCTTTACTAAGTATATTATAAGCTTTATTAATAGATACTCTATACTAAGCTTAGTAAATATAGCTTCTATTAATAGAGAGTAGAATTTCTAGGTTATATTATTATATCTAAGAGTATCTTAATAAATAAGATCTATATTTAAGTAGTTACTAAATAGAAGCTACTAAAAAGATATTAAGAAGTCTAGGTTTTTCTTAGATTCTATAACTTTTATTATAAGTTTATTATAAAATATTTAGATATAGTAGTTTTAATAACTACTCTTATAAAAGATAGTAAGAATAGTAAGAAGAGAGATAACTTTAACTAGCTAGAGAAAGCTTAATAAGTATTTAAGAGACTTTAGCTTACCTTCTACTTAGTAACTATTCTCTAATACTAAAACCTAATCTATAAAATAAAAGTTAAGATAGATATCTCTACTAAGGCTATTATTAGTATTCTATCTTAGAATATTAATAGTTAGTAGTAACTAGTTACCTACTACTTATAGAAGCTTAGTAATATAGAGTAGTAATAGAGTATAAATTAGTAAAAGCTTCTAGCTATTATAGAAAGTCTAAACTATTAAGCTTACTATTTATAGAGAATATTAAAGAAATTCCTAGTCTTTATAGACCACTAAGCACTTAAGAGTATTATTAATATATTAGTATAAAACCTTCAGAAAAAGCTTAATAAATAGATATATAAGCTCTTAGTATTTAACTTTAACCTAGAGTATAAATTAGGAGTTATAAACCTAGCTAATAGCCTATTTAGGAGGCTAGACTATATAGAAAGAGAGGTAAAATATAATAAAATATTTCTAACTCTAGTAAGAAAGCTAGAGCTTATTACTAACCTATTGGTAAACATTTAGTAAAAGATTACTATATTAAAAAGCAGTATAGAAACTATAAAAGCCTTTATTAATATAGTATAAATAAATAAAGTATACCCCTTCTAAATAAAAATAAATAACTTTAGGAATAGAGATATCTTAGTCTCTAGTTAGTATAGCTCTCTAAGGTATATTAATATTCCTGCTACTATAGTAGCTATAATAACCTAATACTAAAGTATAAGGAGTAATATAGAAAATACTTAGTAAGGAGTTATTAACTAAGAAAACTTATCTAGAGCTAGAGTTACTATAGTATAATAGTATATTTTATATTAAGTTATAAGAGAGCTTATAGTAAGTAAAATAGTATATAGCTAATAACTCTCTAAGGTAATAGAAAGGATTATCTATAAACTATAAACTAATAATTTATACTACTAAATATAATTAGAGAGAATATATAAACTAGTTAGTAACTATAAAGATTATATAGCTAATAATAAGGAAATATTATTTTATAAAGAAAGGTTAGAAATTCTAGAGAAAGGGTTACTAAGACTTAAGATTCTTTACTAATACTATAATAACTATAAAGCAGGTTATATAGAAATAAATAAGACTACTAAGTTAATCTTAAAAAAGTTTTATTAGCTAAACCTAGCTATTAATATATATAACTATATTATAAATTATAATATATACTAAGGAAACTATATTTCTAGATATAAGCTTTATAGAAAGTTATAGTTACTACTCCTATTAGTATACCTATTTTAAGAAATTAGCTTAGACTTTATTACTAAGTTATTAATAAGCTATTAATATAAAAGTAGTAAGTATAATACTATATTAGTTATAGTATATAGAATAACTAAGTTTACTATATTTATTTTAATAACTAAGTAGCTAACTACTACTAAGCTAGTATAGATTATTTATAAATAGGTAGAATATTATTTTAGCACTCTAGAGAGTATTATTAGTAACTAAGATAAACTTTTTACAAGCTAATTTTAGAAAGAGTTTATATAAGAGAGAGCTATTAAGCACTACCTCTCTATAGTATACTACCCCTAAATTAATAAGCAGTCTAAAAAAACCTATTAGATATTAGAGAAATATCTATAAACTTATATTAGTAAGTTACTATATAAATAGGTAGTATAGTTACTAAAAACGAAGTTTATATATAATAATAGTTACTATAGTATTATTAATATCTTACTAATAGAGGCTTTATATAGCTATTATCTATACTATATAGAGTATACTATCTTAGTAAATAGGGTTATAGTATAGAGTATATAGAAGTAGATTAAGTATATTATAAAACTCTATATAAGGATATAGAAATAGTAGCTAAAGGTAATAGTAATATAAGCTAAGTATTATAATATAAAGCTTAAAAAGCAAACCTACTATTAGAGATAAGTTCTTAAGTTATTAATAAAGAACTTTTAGTTTAAGAATAGAAAATTAGTACTAAGGTTTATTAAAATATCTATTACTAAGATAGTTAGAATATAGGCCTATAGAGTCTATTTACTAGAATAATACTAGAGAATATATAATATTTTCTTAGTTACTCTACTAGAGCTATAAAAGAGTTATTAAGAAGATAGTAAAAGCCTATCTATATATCTAGAGCTTAAAAATAAGCTAGAAAAATAGGAGGTAGAGGAGATTATTATATAGTAAGGAGATAGTAATAATATATAGTATTTAGTTAAGTAGATAGGATAGTCTATAGAGTATAATATATATAAATCTATAGAAAACCTAATAAATATATAAGAGGCTATTTAGAAGTTTAATAAGTAGTCTAAAAAAGACTATAGGAAATAGAATAACTAGCTATATAGACTTTAGTAATAGGTGACTAAAGATTAAGTATATAAAAAGGTAAAAATAAAACTAAGTTTAGGAAAGTAAAACTTTTAATTTATAAGTAATAAACTATTACTAACTATATAGTAAAAGAAGAGGGTATTATTTTATAGAATAACAGGAAAAAATAGCTAATAATCTACTATAGCTAACTACTAGTCACTATAACTATAACTATAACTATAACTATAACTATAACTATAACTATAACTATAACTATAACTATAACTATAACTATAACTATAACTATAACTATAACTATAACTATAACTATAACTATAACTATAA
>JAVHLV010000751.1:0-11459 GCA_036785495.1 Colletotrichum neosansevieriae
AAGAGTAGCTATAAGAAGTCTTTTTCTCTAGGTTATAAGTAATTAATAGTTTTAAGGACTAACTCTAGTTATGCTCTAATAGGCCTTATTTCTAGCTTAATAGTATAATTAGGCTTATAAATAGGATGCTGGGAATTAGTATTATATTCTTCTCTACTCTTATATATACTATTAGCTTTTATTCTAAGTTGCTGAGAGATAGCGCTAGTATAAGAAGCAGTTATTAACTTACCTATTAGATTATATATAAGAGATTAAATTAGAAAGCTTCTAATAATAACTATAATAATAATAGAGAAGAAAAAGAATATATTAAGAGGGTCTTTTTTAAGGACCTCTTAATTAAATAAATAAATAACTATTCTCTCTAATAATAACTAAACTATTAAAACCTTAGAGAGATAATAGTAAGAAAAGGAACTTAAAGAAGAGGATAAGAGAGGAGTCTAGAGACTTAGAGTATATAGTATACAAAATGCCTGGTTATAAGTATAACTAATAATAGTATATAAATAATAAACAGGCTTTAGATTATTATAAACCTAATAGGAAGATATAGTTAAAAGTTTAAGGAGAATATTAAGGTAAAACCCTTACTTAAGAAGTATATTAAAAGTCTAAGGTTATAGCTGCTTAGTTATAAAGGGATTATCCCTGCTTTATTTACTTTACTAGAGAAGATAGATTCTCTATAAGATATAGTACTCTATTATATATATATAATAATTTATATATTTAGAGATTAATACTTATTCTATAGATACCAGAAAGCACTAGAAGGTAACTTTATATAAGCAGTAAACTAAAAAGTCCCACTTTAGGAATATAGTACTATAAAATAGCAGAAACTAGAAAGATTAGAACCTAAAAACTTATCTTATAAGGAGTTATATATTATTATAACTTTTATATTAATATAGTATCTTAATATTATCCTAGATAATAATTCCTCTATAGCACTAGTAGGTAATTATATTATTCTCAGTCTTCTTGCTTTAAGTATAAATACTAAATAGATCTATAAGCAGAGATTTCAGATAGTTAAATATTAATATATTAGTTATTTTATACTCTATACTATTTGATCTACTAATAACTAGTATAATTTACTTATCTAACACTAATTAAAGTTATCTAGATAGATCTGTAATATTAAATTTACCTCTATATTATTAATATATAAACTTATAGTAAGCTAATAATAAATAGCGCCTTTAGAGCTTCTAGCTTCTTAACTAGACTTAATAAACTAGCTAACTAGCCCCTCTAGTAGGATTAAACCTAGTATAGACTCTGGTTAATAGGACTCTGGGACTATATAGACCTAAATAATACTAAGAAGGAGAACCTTAATACTATCCTAAATATAACCTTAGTAAAGCTGAGGTTTTAGAACTATCTCTAAAAGGCTAACTTCCTAGTAGTTAACTCCTATCTTAGCAAGACAGAATCACTAGTAACTATAATACTAAATATTACCCCTATAAACTTAGAATAAGTAACTCTAATAGGATCTAAGCTAGCTAGGTTATTTAATAATCTGATAAAGTAAGATTAATACTTATCTATAAAGTAGATATTAAGCTATAAGTTATTATAAAATCTAAGTTCTCTAGGTATCCTAATTACTTTAAGTTTTTAGACTAATCTCCTTTATATATACTTAGTAAAGCATTATATATAAAATATTAAATAGTTTTGTGGTTATATAGGGTTAAGGTATGCTATAATAGGTAGAAGCAGTTAAAGAGAGTAATTAAGGGTATATATAGCAAATAGAGGTCTTAATAATAATATATATATATATTAAAGAAACAGCCTATCTTAGATAGGTAGATAGAGATTTATAAGTGGGAACCTATAAATATAATATCTCTATTATAATAAGGTTATTATAGTCTTATTTAACTTATATTGCTTTAAGAGGGTAAACTCTATAGATCCCCGCTTCTAAATTAATACTATAAGAGTCTATCCTTTTTCTATAGAGATATATAGTGAAGTTCTACTACTTAGATTTAGTGTCTCTCTCTTTAGGTTCCTCTTTAGAGCTAGTGTTATAAAACACTATATAAGCACTTTCTACTTAAGTATATTACTATGCTCTATTATAGATATTATCACTATTATAGGGGGTATTAGATTCCTTATCTTATACTCTATAAATCTATTATTTAGTGTTAGATTTATACCTACTATCTTTATTAAGAGTATTAAATCTATTTACTATTTATAAGAGTTTATTATTTATCTAACTAATCTACTTAGGGGTTATTCTTCTATTAAAACTTTATTTAGTCTGTGGTTAAATAGTGCTAATCTATTAATATAATATAGCATTATTTAGTTCTATAAGTGTATTTTTTTGGTATTCTAGAAGAGCAGTTCTAGATAAGGGTTTAGGTTATCCTTCCTCTAGTATCTTGCTAAGCTATTAACTAGCCTTTCTAGCTATCCTATAGTTATTAGTATATCCTATAGCTATAGTATTTATTAGTATAGCAGCTAGTTTAGTAGCGTTAACTCTGGAATCTTAGGGGTTCTTAGAGTACTACCCTACCTCTTTCTTAGAGTTAGAATAGATTTTATAGTTATTATTATAGTAAGTAGTCTAACTAAGTTATTTATATAGGATTTTTCTATTAGTAATACTTACTTATTGCTTCTTAGGTTCTGGTTAGAATTGTTCCTCCTTAGGGTCTCTATAGTAATAGTATTGCTTATCTATCTTCTAGTTATTATTCTTTTTGTTATCCTTTTATATAGCACTAAGGACTATAGGTCTGCTTTAATACCTATAGCTAGTAGTATACTGAGGTACTTAAGGGTTATACTATTAATTATTTTATTATTTACTATAATAGTTATTATTAGGTTAGTACTAGCTCTGTGGCTGCTATAGGAGATTATATACTTAGTTAGGGGTTTATTATTATTCTCTCTATCTCTTATATTATTTATAGAGTTAGTTATTAATATTAATAGTAAGTATAGTATATTAGTGGAAGTTCTAAGGTTAGTTAACCTTATTAATTTCTTTCTTAACTTTATCTCTGAGATTAGTATAGAATAAGAAGATTTTGCTTTTATTAGTTAGGTTAAGCTGAGTATAGATATATTAAAACTCTATAGTATATACTATTAGTAACCTAGTTTGCTTAAGATAGAGTAAATCTTATTCTGCTTATTATTTCTCCTTAGGGTTCCCAGAGAGGGACTTTAAGGCCTATTTAAAGGCTTTAAAGTTACTAAAAATATCCTATACCTTATTAAAGTATTTATTAAAGGTTTTCTTAGCTAGATATTCTTCTAGAAAGGGCTTAAATAAAGGAAAGGCTTATCTATTAAGAAAGGTTAAAGTATAGTAAACTTGCTCTATCTAGTTCTAAAAGTTATTATTATAGAAGTTTTAGTAGTTCTTAAGCTAGATTATAGATCTTTTAACTTATTTAGGGGTTCTATAAAATAGAGTAGGTAAATTTAGTTAGAGCCTCTTATATCTATTCTTAATAGGGGTGGTAAGAGTAGTAACCTTATTCTCTAAGTTAAGCATTCACTTAGATCTACTACTAAGTTATAGTAGAGTTTCCTTAAAGCTCTTAACTTTACTAATAGTTTTATTATATAGGGACTAGCTATGCTTTATATTCTTATCTCCTTTACTGCTATACTATACTGAGGCCTAGTATTTTTCCTTTATTATACTAACCTCTTTATTATCTAAGATATTCCTTATCTTAGCCTTATCTAAACCTGCTTAGAGGTTACTAGCTTATAGTTACCTAGAACTAGCTAAAAAGCCTAGAGTAGGTAGTATATTAGAGGCAGGAAAGAATATATTAACTATTATTATATAATAGGTGTTAAATATTAATATACTAAATAGAAATAGTTATAGTGTTCTAGTTAGCTATCTAATAGTATAGTTTCTATAAATAGATATAGAGGTATAATATTTATGAAAAAGTAGAGTCTTATTAGTCTATATTACTAAAGGGATCTTATAGTTAAGAGCTAGAGTATCTAGTTATAGTCTTTATAAGGGGTTTATAGTAGGGAATAAAGCTAAGAGTATACTAGGGATAATTATAAAGTTAACTACTAAAGGCTTATAGATATCTATCCTTTAGTTAAGTCTTAAATACATACTATATTATATATAATTTCTTAATAGTTAACTTTATTTTATATCTATAACTATTTCTAATATAGTCTATATTTCTACTATATAGACTCTATATCTTTAAGCTTCTAATCTCCTTATACTTCTATTATTACTTAACTTATACTATAATTTCTGCTAAGTGTGCGTATAATACTAGTACTTAAGTAATAAATAGTCTTTATTAGCTAAAAAGATAGTATTACTGCTTTATCCTATTCCTTTATTCTTTTATTAGTTCTAATTAGTCTATAGCTTAGCTCCTAGAAATATATTATCTATTAGTAAGCATTTAATAAGAATATTAATTAGTTCTGCTATTCTGGTCCCTCTATAGTCCTTATTAGCTAAAAGGTTAGCCCTATTCTTATATTTTTCAGTACTCTATAATATAGTATCTATTAGATATAATCTAGTTCCGCTCTTTTAGTTTATATTTAGTTCTAATTAGTTTAAAGTTAGTCTAGCTAGAACCTGTTTATTTTATTTAATATTTAAGTGGTTCTTATTAGCTAGAGACTTAGTTATATTACGTTTTTTTTTCCTTTTTTTTTTTTTTTTATATAAAGGACTAAATCTAAGTTTATTTAATAAGAGGTAGCTATAATACTAATTATTCCAGGCTAGAGAGCAAAATAGGAAGTGCTTCTATTAAGGATATATTTTACTAGTCTATAGAAGACCACTTAGTAGAGTTAGTAGCTATAGTATAGTCTATTATAGATAAGATAATAGCCTAGAAAAGGGAGAATTATATATTTCTAGACCCCTCTAAGATAGAGCTTATTTACTTTATAATAAGGTTAAAACCTAGAGATAGTAACTCCCCACTATCTAGTATCTACTATAGAGATCAGGTAGTAGCGCTTATATAGTTAATTATATAGTTAGGGGTTATGCTAAATACTAAATTAACCTTTTTAGAGTATATCTAGATAAAGATAGTAAAAGCCTAGAAAGTTACTAGCTATATCTAGGGCTTTAATAGGATCTATAGTAGGGCACTACTAGCTGCTATAAGAAAGGCAGTCTATATAATTATTATTCTAAAAGCTCTATTTATAGCTAAGATTTAATATCTAGGTCTAAGAAAGCTAGAGTAAGACTAATAGAGCCTATAAGGAGACTACCCTATAGTAAACTACAGGCTTAGCAACTAGATTAGAGTATTATAGATAGTAATTAATATAGCTATATATAGATATCTCCTAGTCTAGTATACTATACTAGTTCTAGTTCTGCTAAGAGAGTCTAGTATACTATTAGTAGAGGTCCTTTTCTAGATAATCTAAGTATGCTATATTTTAAGGCTTAAGTTACTTAATATAGAGCACCTCTTAGTAACCTAGATTTAGAATTATAAACTGCTTAGGAATCTGGGGCTCTTAATATAGCTAATAAACCTAACTAGTACTATCTAGTCTATACTAGGCTTCTCTTATCTAGTTCTCTATCCTAGAAACTACTAGCTTTAAGATATCTAATATAAGCTTATCTCTAAGAAAGTAACTACTAAGAACTACCTTAAATAGGCTATAACTCTTCCCCCTATATATATTAGTATATATATTAATAGATTATAACTTAGTCTATAGGAAACTAGCTTTAGGTATATAGTATACTAAGGCTTATAGCTAATCTATATAAGCTGCTACTAACTGCTATAAGTAGAGGTCTTTAATACTAAGCTAGAAGGAGTATATACTAGCCTTTAAACTATAGCTAAACTAGTAAATAGTAAGATAACTATAATTACTATCTGCCTTAATAATATTATAGCAGTACTCTGCCTAAAGGGCTTACTACTATTATCCTTATAGGAGGCTATCCTTAAATTCTATAAGCTTACTCCCAGCTAGATAGTCTTAGTTATAGTATACTAGACTCTAGGCTATATAGAGATTCCAGGAAATAAGATAGCAGACTAGCTAGCAAAACGGAGTGCCTGCCTAGCCTCCCTAAACCTCTATATATAACTACCCACCTATAGCTATATTAATAGGGGGGTTTATTAGAAGTTATAAGAGGTATTAGACTATTAGTAGGTATCTAACTAGTTCTATAACTATTACTAGATAGAGCTAGAAATATTAATAAGACCTATAGCTAAGCTGGAATTACTCCCCTATATAGATCTATACTGCCTAATCACTATATAAAGTAGCTATAGAGACTTTATAGTATATTATAAATAGTTTATATATTAGGATATAAACCTAAACTGCTCCTATAGTTACCTAAAGGTGCTATATCACCTATATTACTACCAGAAAGTAGTAAGGCAAGGGACGCCCTAGTTTAGTAGAGAGAGATATATCTTTAAGTAACTTAGAGAGAAATAGTAAGAGTTTATTAAGTATACTATAAGATCTCACTTTTTACTAAGGTCTGCCCCTAATAGGTAGGCCCTCTAGCCACTATAACACCTTAATATATTAATATAATATATATTATATTAAATATTTAACTCTGTTATAAGGAAGCGTAGGTATATAAAACCTATACTTATACTCCTTTAAGGGTATAGATATTAGCCCTACCTATATAAGTGCCCTTATAATAAGGCTTTACAGGCCCCTATAGCTAGAGTATTAATATATAGCCTCACTTTAAGGCTTCCAGACAGTACTAGCTAGCAGCATTATATATAGCAATTTAACTAGCGCTCTAAGCATAGCTATAACTTTAGTTATAGTGCTATATAGAGCTCTTAGATCTTATTTATAGATATAAATACTCTCACTTAGCAGATATACTAGGGGATATCAAAAAGGGGGATTTAAAAGTTATTATTTATTAGATTTTGCTCTTATTATATATCTTATAGGTAGTATTTATCTCTATATGGGCACCCTTTACCTTAAAAGAGGATATCCCAGCAATTAAATATCACCACTACCACCACTATAGGGGACTACTAGGTAGACCCTTAAAGTGCTTAGCCTTAGCAGAAGCCCAGGCAGTCCTAATATAGGCATAGATTATAATAATTATTATTAAAATATTATTCTATATAATTTACTTAATATATAAAGGTATAGTAACCTATAGTAAGAGATAAGGTATATAGGTATATAGATATAAAAGAAGAATATAGAAATAACTACAGAATAAGCTATATTTATTACTCTATTAATTAAGATATATACTTTTAATACTTACTTCTTATATAAATAGATTATATTTATATTATTAAATAATTAAATATAAATAGATTATGTCTTATATTTATCTCTATATATAAAAGAGTAATAATATCTTATATAAGCTCTTATTACCCTTATAAATAAAGACTATATAAGCTATTTTATATATATATATATAGTTTACTTTAGTTATAATTAACTATTTATAATATTTAAAAAAAGACAGTTATATCTATTACCTTATACTATATTCACTCAGTAGTAGATATAAACTTTATTATAGTTTAACTTCTAACTTTTAATAAATATATACTATTTAAGCTACTACCTAAAGCTCTTACTCTATCTAGTATATAAATAAATCTTCAAATAGCGCTTAATATAATAATAATATATATATTTATAGACTATCTATATATAGAAATACAGTTAACAATATCAAAAGAAAGATATAAGGCCACTAAAGATATAAATAAATAATTTATATTTATTTATTATTATTAACTTATAATAGTATTATTTTACTGCTCTATATTAAAAGTGATCTATTAAGCTTTAATACTTTAACAAAAGTAAAATAGGCTTTATACTTTCAGTTTTATATAATAAGAAATTATAACACAAAACAGCTTTAAATATTACTTATATAAGAAATATAAAATATATAGATAATTAGACTAATACTGCTTTTATATTATACCCTGGAAAGTTTTTCATATATAATTCTACTATAGACAGGCATATTGAGGTTAAGTAATACCTTATAGATATCTTATTAATATTTATTTATATTTATTTCAGTTAATAAGTTATAGTAGAATATATCATAACGCACTTAATATCAAGATAATTCTTAAACACATTCCTTATACCTAGTTATTATCTATATTACTTAAGATTTCAGAAAGAAAAATATTAATATCTACTATATCTATTAGATTCTCGCAAGGGCGTGTGTACGCCTTATAAAGGGGGGGGGGGCTGGGTTTAAATATATAGATTATATAGATTCAGGCTAATATCGTAATATATCTTATTCTAACTATTTTCCTTTATTATACTTATACTAAACTATAAAACTACTTATATATAACTATCTTTACCTATATATATCCTGCTACCTTATAGATTATAGTATAACTATAATTCTATTAGAACCTATAGAGTAACTTATAGATATAGTAATAAACTATAGTTTATTTAACCTTAGACTAGGCTACTTAGTATTTAATTATTATTTAATTAGAGGGAGAAGTCTGAATACTTATAATATTTATATAAATAATAAACTTAATATTCTTAATTATATAGCTATCATATAATAAATAATACTAATATACCTATTACCAAATACAAGATTTATAACTTAGTATTCTATTTATATAGTGCTTTTAGTTCTATTTAGTATTTTAGAGCTACTATATTAATAAATATCTATTATTTATTATTTCTATATAGTATAAGAATAAAAATCAGATATAACTAGATAAGTAAGACTAAGTTACTATAGATATATAGCCTGCCTAATATAGTCTATATACACTAAGCTATCTTACTTACTATAAAGCTAAATACCTTTTTTTTTAAAAATATTTCTTTATTCCTAAACTTAGTACTTAGAATTATAAAATCCGCCTAACTAATATATACCTAAAGTATAAAACGCATTATAGGTGTTTAACCCCTTAAGTATATAGATAGACTTAAGCATACTTAATATACTTACTCTGCCTAACGCGCTTATAGTGCTTAACACATTAAATATAATAAATATAATAAAGCTCCCAAAGCATTTATCACCTTTATAGAGAGATCCTTTTTTTATTTATATCCTATTTTCACCTAATAATATATTTACCCTAGTAAGCCATATCAGTATTATAGAAATATATAATAGTATATATAATAGCTATATATAATAGCTCTATAAAATATATATATATATAACTATTATTATTATAATTATTTAAGTAGTTTTAATAATATATTTATATAAGTTTATAGTCTTTGCTTCTATTTATACTACCTAAGAATAATAAAGACTAAGAGAAATATATACTTTTACATATCTTACTAAGATTACTATAAAAGATTACTTTAAAAGATTACTATAAAGGATTACTATAGTAGATTACTATAAAATATTACTTTATAATAGTATTATAGAGATTTTTAATACTATATATAATAGCTATAAATAATAATTATATATATAACTATTATTAAAGTAGTCTTAGTAATATATATATTAGTTTATTTTCTTAGCATTTAAATATAATATTTAATCTAAAATTAAGTAAGACATATTCCTATTTTTTATATATTTTACTAATATCACTATAATATATTACTACTAAAGACTATAATTCTTTAGATTCTATATTATAAAATACTTTATATAATACTAAGAATATTAATAATTATTATTATAATAGTAAATAGCTACCTATAGGCTACCTAAACCTATAGGTATAGTATATATACTATATCTATAGAGGCTATAAGCTTAATTATCTAAACCTCCTTAAACTATAGTTATATAGTAATTAGTAATACCTGCTACCTATAGATACTACCTATAACTACCTATATACCTAGATACCTATTCCACTAGTACCTATAGAACCTATAGGACCTATGGAATAGGTAATTATAAACTCTAGATTATTTACCTCTATATTAACTATATAATCTAATTTATATCTCTCTTTAAGTGATAATCTCTTAGAAATTCTATATAAAAGTCCTTAAATTAGTCTATATCTAGCTTAGATATATTAATAGGTGTCTGTATTAATAGCAAAGTATCTATTATTATAATATCTAAATAGCTTAGCTCTATCTATATACTAAAGCAGAAATACCCCTAGCTTACTAAGACCTTTAATAATAGCAGTACTATTAGAGAATATATATCTCTGTTACTATTATTAACTATAGGTAGTGCTAGAGTAGTTCCACACACTTCCTATAACTAAGCTTAAAGAGCTACACACTCCTTAAGCTTTCTCTACTAAGCTAACTATAACTTAATAGTCTTTCTTTTAAGATTCTTAATAGCTTTATATTAAGGCCTTATTATATCTATATCCTATACTACCCTTACTATAACTATAGTTAACTCTATTAGATAATATAGTTAGTGTTTATATATCAAAAAAACATATTTAGAAGAGCTATTTTCTAGTTATTTTTAATACTTTATAGTAACTTTTAACTCTTACTATAAGCTATACCTAGTAATATATAGTAAGTTCTACTTATAGCTATTAACTTAGTTTATATTATTAGGCTTGCTAACTACCTATAGGTATCTATATAGGTAGTATCTAAAACTACCTATAAGTAGTACTATCTATAGGTTAATACTGTGCAGTACTATCTATAGCTAAATACTACTATTATAGATAAATACTACTATTATAGCTAAAATATATTATTATTATAATTTATATATTATAATTATAATTATTATTATAATTATTATTATTATTATTATTATAATTATTATTATTATTATTATTGTTATTATTATTATTATTATTATTATTATTATTATTATTATTATTATTATTATTATTATTAAAGTAGTTTTAATAAGGTATATTTTAATTTATATTCTGAAATATAAATAATATTAAGAAATACTTACTTTTACTTATTTTATTAAGATTGCTACAAAAGATTACTACAAAAAAGTATTCTAAAAGTATTTAATAATATATATAATAGCTATATATTACTATTATTATTAAAGTAGTTTTAATGAGATATATCTTAGCTTATACTCTTAGCTTCTAGTTATACTACTTAATATAATAAAAACTAAGAGAGATAGCTAGTTTTACTTATTTCACTAAGATTGCTACAAAAGATTACTACAAAAAAGTATTCTAAAAGTATTTAATAATATATATAATAGCTATATATTACCATTATTATTAAAGTAGTTTTAATAAGATATATCTTAGCTTATACCCTTAGCTTCTAGTTATACTACTTAATATAATAAAAACTAAGAGAGATAGCTAGTTTTACTTATTTCACTAAGATTACTACAAAAGATTACTACAAACAAAGTATTATAAAAATATTCAATAATATATATAATAGATATATATATATATATATTATTAAAGTAGTTTTAATAA
>JAVHLV010000752.1:0-11380 GCA_036785495.1 Colletotrichum neosansevieriae
AAGTATTACTAAATAGAAACTTTAAAAATATATTATAATTATAATACTTAATTAGTATAATATAGTACTAAATAAGAGATATATTTAAATAAAAGCTATTAAAGTATTCTATAATTATAGTACTTAAATATTATAATATAATATTAGGAAAGTATTTTTAAATAGAGACTACTAAAGTATTATATAACTATAATATCTAGCTACTATAATATACTACTTAAAAAGAAGTATCTTTAAATAGAGACCTCTAAGATATTCTATATTTATAATACCTAGCTACTATAGTATACTACTAAAAAAGAAGTATCCTTAAATAGAAACCTCTAAGATACTCTATATTTATAGTACCTAGCTACTAAAATAAACTACTAAAAAAGAAATATTCTTAAATAGAGATCTCTAAGATATACTATATTTATAGTAGGTAAGTACTAGAATAAACTACTAAAAAAGAAATATTCTTAAATAGAAACCTCTAAGATACTTTATATTTATAACAGGTAAGTACTAAAATAAACTATTAAAAAAGAAATATCCTTAAATAGAAACCTCTAAAATACTCTATATTTATAGTATTTAACTACTAAAACAGACTACTAAAAAAGAAGTACCCTTAAATAAGGATCTCTAAGATACTTTATATTTATAGTGCCTAGCTACTAAAGCAAACTACTAAAAAAGAAGTATCCTTAAATAGAAACCTCTAAGATACTCTATATTTATAGTACCTAGCTACTAAAATAAACTACTAAAAAAGAAATACTCTTAAATAGAAACCTCTAAGATACTCTATATTTATAGTATCTAACTACTAAAGCAGACTACTAAAAAAGAAATATCCTTAAATAGAGACCTCTAAGATACTCTATATTTATAATACCTAGCTACTAAAGTAGACTACTAAAAAAAAAATACTCTTAAATAGAAACCTCTAAGATACTCTATATTTATAGTACCTAGCTACTAAAGCAGACTACTAAAAAAGAAGTACCCTTAAATAGAAACCTCTAAGATACTCTATATTTATAGCACCTAGCTGCTAGAATAGACTACTAAAAAAGAAGTATTCTTAAATAGAGACCCCTATTAGACAGGTAAAATCTCACTCTAGCATAGTTAGATATAAGTAGTAGTAGTAGTAATAAGATATAGGAGATTAGGTAGTTAATTAGAATATATATAAGGTCTTTTTATAGATTAGTAGCTATAAGATAATTTTTTTATTTTTCTATATAAATCTAATTTAATTAGAATAAAAATTCTAATATAAGCCTAGATTTATAAAAGTAGGCCTAAAAAAGTATTAATAAGCCTATAAGAAGAGAAGCTAGTAGCATCTATTAGTACTAATAGAACACTTAACTTAGCCTATTAGCAGGTACTACTAAAATTTAGTATATATCCTATATCTTCTAGATTACTATATTATTACTCCTTATAAAGCCTATAGCTTTAGCTAGGCTATAGGAGGTTTTATAGTAGTTATTAACCTTCTACTTAGTATAGTTTACCTAAGTATTCCTGCTAGCTAGATTTTATACAGAGACTTTTAGGCTTTATGCTTTCTAGTTCTAAGTAATAGTATTTATAGATATATAGCCTCTAGCTAGTATTATAGTAAGGTTTTTAGGTTTAATACTAGCTACTAATATCTAATAGTAGTAGCAGCTAGATTAATTACCTATCTTAGAGTGCTTAAACTATATAACCTCCTAAAAAGCTAGTATAGTAAAAGGTACTCTAGAAAACTTAGTAGGGGAAGTTAGAAGCTACCTAGAGCACTATAGGCCTAGCTAGTAGTCTGTTCTAGTAGTACCTAGCCTTTCTAGAAGTATAGATAATACTAATAATAAAAGTTCTTTAGGTGCTTTTTAGCTCTAATAGCTATCTATAATATATAATAGTTATCTAGTTAATTCTACTAGTAGTTATATACTTATCTTAAAGATTAAGTTATATATATCTAAGTATAAGTAATTATATAGTAAAACTATAAATAGCTTATTATATAAGTTATTATTTATTTAATAGTACCTTACTACTTAGATAACTATAGTAATTCTAGAGCTAATATATACTAAAAATCCTAACTTTAGAAAAGATATATTTATTAGATTAAAAACTAATACTTTTTAGGGCTTACTAGTGATTTATAATAACTTTTTAAATTATATAGTCTTATACTAGTAATAGTTTATTTAAATTTCTTTTCTATTAACTTTTAATACTAAAATAGTGTTCTAGTATAATTATAATAGGTAATAGAGGGTTAGAGCTTAACTCTAGAAAAAGAGCCTGAAAAATAGCTACTATATCTAAGAAAGGTAGCAGATATATAAATTACCTAATCCTAATATAGAGAGGTAGTAATAATAAATACTAATATAAAGCTCTTTTAGGTTTTATAATTAGAATAAGTATAATTTAAATCTCTTAATAAGAAATAATTAGAGAGTAAGTCTAGTACTAATAGCTATAGTAATTTTAGCTCTAATAGTATATATTAAAGTTATTATAGTTAAAAAGCTTATAGTAAAACCTTAGCACTAGCTAGGGGGTCTGCCTTACTATAAATACTCTACTAGTTAGTGCTTTCCTTTTATAGAACTATATACTCTTTACTAAGTATATTAGGGAAATAGGACTTTTACTTTAAAAAAATTAGAGTGCTCTAGGCAGGCCTATATTTAAATATATTAGCATAGAATAATAAAATAGGATATATAGTTCTATTTTATTAGTTTCTAGAACTACTATAATAATTAATAGGGATAGTTAGGGGTATTAGTATTTAATTATTAGAGGTGAAATTCTTAGATTTATTAAAGACTAACTACTATAAAAGTATTTATTAAGGATATTTTTATTTATTAGGAATAAAAGTTAGAGGATTAAAGATAATTAGATACTATTATAGTTTTAACTATAAACTATACTAACTAGAGATTAGATAATATTATTTTTTAACTTATTTAGCACCTTATAAGAAATTAAAGTGCTTAGGCTCTAGGGGGAGTATAGTTATAAGGCTAAAACTTAAAGAAATTAATAGAAGAGCACTACTAGAGATAGAGCTTATAGCTTAATTTAACTTAATATAGGGAAACTTACTAGGTCTAGATATAATAAGGATTAATAGATTAAGAGCTCTTTCTTAATTTTATAGGTAGTAGTATATAGCTATTCTTAGTTAGTAGAGTGATTTATCTACTTAATTATAATAATAAATAAGATCTTAACCTACTAAATAGCTTATATTATTTTAGCAGTATACTAGCTTCTTAGAGGGACTATTAGCTTAAGCTAATAGAAGTTTAAGGTAATAATAGGTTAACTATTATAGGCCTATAAAAGTAGGCCTTATTAAAGATAACTACTAGTCTAGTAACTTTATCTCTATAGGGGAAGTTTCTAACTATTAGGTGGAGAGGTGCTTCTAGATATATATTATAGATAATACTATCTGGTATAGAGAACACCTAACTGCTTTTAAGTAGCAGCTAATCCTATAGCAAGCTTAAGTAATACTAAGCTATTATAATATATATAAAGGGGTAGGCTTATAAGAGCTTAAGGTATATACTAATTCTGGGCAAAAAGCCTGCCTATCTAAGAAGGCCTAATAAGCTAATATAGATAAGGACTTGCTTCTAGGCAAGTTAGCAGTTTCCCTATTAGTAGGGGATCTGAAATACTATAATGCTCTTAGATATTCTAGGCTATATATATGTTATACTAATAGAGCTAGTAAGTACTTTCTTATCTAAAAGAGCTAGATAATCTTATTAAACTCTATTATACTGGGGATAGAGTATTATAATTATTGCTCTTTAATAAGAAATCTCTAGTAAGTATAAGTTATTAACTTATATTAATTATATTTCTGCCCTTTATATATACTGCTTATTGCTACTACTAATTAAATAGCTTAGTAAGGCTTTTAGACTAGCTTAGAGAAGTAGGTAACTACTACTTAGAGCTAGAAAGTTATCTAAACTTAGTTATTTAGAGGAAGTAAAAGTTATAATAAGGTTTCTATTAGTAAACTAGTAGAGGGATTATTACTAAGTTACTACTCTATAACTCTTTATAAATATACTTTTAACTATTACTTTAGTAGATAGGCTGTTTTCTTAAAAAAGATACCTCCTAACTACTAGCTCTAAATCTCTGCTTATAGGGGCCTGGGTAGTAGGGTACCTGCTAGAGGATAACTAAACTCTAATTTAATAATATTTCTTCTAAGTAAAATAAGCAAAATAATTAAAACTTTTAATAATAGATCTCTTAGTTCTAGTATTAATAAAGAATATAGTAAAATATAATAAGTAATATAAATTATAGAATTTAGTGAATTATTAAATCTTTAAATATATATTATATCTATTAGTATTCTAGCAGGTATATCTATCTAAGTGTTATTTTAACCCTTAAGTACTACTTAGTATTAAGGCTCTATAGTTTATATAGGCTCTTAAAGGTAGTAGCAGACCCTTTCTAGAGCTTTCTTTATATAATAATATTTTATCTTATACTAAAATCTAGAGGGACTTCTGCTATTAAACCCCCCTAATTTTATAAAGTTAACCTTAGATTAGATAGAAATATCTACTAAACTTAAGTATATTAATAAGTAGAGGAAAAGAAACTAATAGAAATTACTCTAGTAATAATAAATAAAGCAGTAATAGCTTAAATTTAAAATCTAGCTCCTAGATCTAAGTTATAATTTATAGAGGATACTTTTAGTATAGTGCTTTCTGAGTTTCCTAAAACGGGATATTATAGAGGGTGAGAGCTCTATATAGTTAGATACTAAGCCTTTATAAAGCTTCTTTAATAAGTTAAGTAGTTTAGAAATACTGCTTAAAATAGGAGATATATTTCTTCTAAAGCTAAATACTAGCTAGAGACTAATAATATATAAGTAGAGTAATTAAAAGATAAAAAGCACTTTAAAAAGAGAGTTAAATAGTATATAAAATTATTAAAAGGGAAGTATTTATAACTAGACTTATATCTAGTAAATTACCTAGCTCTTATAGCTAGAGCACTTTACTAGCTTAGACTAGTATTAGCTCACTATTAGGGATAAAAGCTTTAGAAATATAGCTCTCTTTAGGGAGTATTATAGCCTATTATATAATACCCTTTAGCAGGCTAAGATATATACTTTATAAGAATGCTAGTATAATAGTTATTAATAACCTATTTTAAAATATAGACTAAGAAGTTAACCTTATATATAAGTATTTAGGTATTAAACCCCTATATATAATAAAAGTAAATATAGGTGAGAGCTTTAGTATATTATTAACTAATTCTAATATTTTTAGATAAATTTAAGTAAGAGTATATAGAGTTAGACCTAAAAAAAGGTAAACTATATATATATAGGGTAAAGCTAGAGGAAACTCTAGTAGAGGCTTATAGTAGTTCTAATATATAAATTAATTATTAAATATATATATAGGGGTGAAAGACTAATTAAATCTTCTAGTAGCTAGTTTCTACTAAAGTTTCTCTCAGAATAGTAGTGTTAAACTCAGTTTTATAAGGTAAAGTGAATAATTAGAGACTTAGAAGCACTATATTGCCTTTATCTATTCTTAAACTTTAAATATATAAGAAGCCTTTATTACTTAGCTAAATATAGATATTTAAATATATTAATACTAATAGGCTATTTTTAGTAAGTAGAACTAGTAATATAGAATAAACTAAATATAAGGTTAAGGTATTAGAGTAAATACTTATTAGATACTATAAAAGGTATTAATATATCTTAATAGCAGGATAGTAGCTATAAAAGTTAGAATCTACTAAGAACTATATAATAACTTATCTACTAAATATACTAGCTCTAAAAATAGATAGTGCTTAAGTATTTTACCTATATCTTACTCTTAGTATAGAAATAATATATTAAGAAGTAAATAGATATAGAGGTTAGTAATAAAGTCTAGAGTATAAGCCTAGATAGAATAGCCTCTAGTATAGATTTTAGTAATAGTAGTAAATACTTTAATAAGAACTTAAAGAACTAAAATAGGGAAAGGTTCTATATAAATAGCAGTTAGATATAGATTAGTTAATTCTAAGCTATAGGGAAGTTCTATTTTAAAGAGGCACTTATACTCTATATAGTAAAAGGGAAGCTAGTTAATATTCTAGTACCTAGATATAGGTTTTGCATAGTAATATAACTAAATATAGAGATAATAGTAGGGGCTCTAGGCAGAGTTCTCTTTTCTTTTTAATAGTTTATTACCCTAAAATTAGTTTATCTAGAGCTAGAGTTTAATAGCTAGAAGAGCCTAGCACTTTTATTAGATCTAATATACTCTTAATATTTCTTAAAAATCTATAGAAAGGAATAATTCTTATACTAAGTTATACTTATAACTATAGTAGGTCTCTAAGATAAATAGCCTCTAGTTAATAGAATAATATAGATAAGGGAAGTTAGCAAAATAGATCTATAACTTTAAAATAAGAATTAGCTCTAAGAGTTAGATATATTAAGCTTTAAGTAGATAGCTTAAAAGCAGGTTACTACTAGCTAGGTAACTAGCTAGAGGCTTCTAGTATCTAGGTTCTAATACTTTTAGTAAGCTTTAGCTATCTAGTATATAGTTAATAACTAACTTAGAACTAGTATAAATAAGAGAAATCTAACTATCTAATTAAAATATAGTATTATAATAGCTAGAAAGTAGTATTAATATAATATAATTTCTACTTAGTGTTCTAAATATTAAAGTAAAGTAATTTAACTAAGTATAAGTAAATAGTAGAAGTAACTATAACTTAAATAGTTAGTAAGTAGGAGTAGTATTATTACTACTACTATATTAAAAGAGTTATAAGAATAGCACTAAAAAGGTAACTATTAGTAAGTATCTATCTTATAATACTATTAAATTATAGAGATCTCCTTAAACCTTCTACTACTATAGCTTAATAAAAGATAGGTATAATACTAATAGGTTAATAGCTTCTAGAAATAGTATTAATATAGTAAGGATTAGATAACTATATAGCTAAGCTTTATATCTTTCTAGAAATAGGAGTAAAGTTTAATAACTAAATAGTAGTAGGTTTAGACTTTCTAGGGTCTAGGCTTAAGATATAGTCTAGAGTATACTAAGAGGCTTTACCTACTAAAAGCTCTTAAAGTAGCTAAATACCTTATTATCTAATTAGTAATATATATAAATAGATTAATAAGATTTCTACTATTTCTATCTACTATCTAGTAAAACTATAGCTAAGAGAACAGGCTTAGTAGAATTAGTAGGAAAAGAAAACCCTATTAAGCTTAACTCTAGTTTAATATTATAAAAAGATATAAGAAGTATAGAATAGATAAAAGCTTTAATACTAATAAAATACTATTACTTTTATTATTTTTTTACTTATTTAATAAAGTAGAACTAGATTTTTATCTAACTTCTAGTTTTAAAGTTCTTTATAGGCTAACCCAGGTTAAAGATATTATTAAGTAGAGAGTTTAGCTAGGATAGTATATCTATTAAACTATAATATAGATATTTTAAGGGGGGCTTATAGAGAATAGAAATCTCTAATAGAATAAAAGGGTAAAAGTTCCCTTAATTTTAATTTTTAGTGTAAATATAAACTATAAAAGTATAGCCTATTAATCCTTTAGTTTCTTAAAATTTAAGACTAGAGGTACTAGAAAAGTTACTATAGGAATAACTAGCTTATAGCAGCTAAGTATTTATAGTAATATTACTTTTTAATCCTTTAATATTAGCTCTTTCTATTATACTAAAGTAGAATTTAGTAAGTATTAAATTATTTACCTACTAAACTATAGTATTACCCTAGTTTTAATAAAATAGTAAAAACTTTATTAGTGGAAATAGTTAGTCCCCTCTACTTATAGGGGCTACTAGCTAGTTAATATAACATATAACTATAGAAGCTATATAGTAATATAACCTGGTTTAGGGAAAGCTTAGAGTTTATATATAAAACTATAAACTAATACTAATCCTAAAATAAGTACTATTAAGAGTAATCTAATAGTTACTATTATAGAGTGTGGAAAGGTATAAGCAGTTCTTTTATAGAGAGACTACTTAAGGGATATACTAGGCCTATAAGAAACTATACCTTAATACTAAGTACCTATAATATAAGGTATCTTAGAGGTAGTAATATAGGAGGAAATTTCTATTTAAGCTTAGTAGTATTATACTTAAATAGGAATAAGATAAGAGCCTTAGACTTAATTTATAAAGCCTATCTAGTTAGGAGGGTAGATATTAGTAAAGGTATAAGTATAGTATAAAATAAATAGAAAATATAAGCTAGGTTTAAACTATTATAAGATAGATTAGTTTTATTCTACTAATAACCTTATTATAATAGTAATTTAGCTTAGTATAAGAGAAACTACTAATTTAGATAATTAGTTTTTATAGCTATCTAACTGGGTAGTACTATAATACTACTATCTACTAGATAATAGCTAAATACCTCTAAGTTAGAATCTATACTAGAACATAATAATACCTCCTATATATATAGATAGATATAAATAAGCTTTAGCTTAGCATTTTAGCAGGTGATTTCTCTACTACTCTTAAAGTAAGTAGTAGTATTTTATAAATTATAATTTTAGTATAAGTAGAGATAAATTCTTTATAGATAACTTAGATATATAAAAGAGTTTTATAAATAGTAGAGTAGCTTTATTATTATAATCTGCTAAGGGTAAGCTTTCTTTTACTTTAATTTCTTTATAAACTAGGTAGTCTATAAGCTACTAGAATATAAGGTTTCTATTAACTATTTTAGGAATAAAGATAACTATAAGCAAGCTATTAATACTACTATAGGGTAATTAGTATACTCTAGAAGCCTCTATACTACCTAGATAACAGGTTATGCTAGGAGTTAACTTAGAGGTAACCCCTAAGCATAGCAGGGGCCCTAGATAATTACCTCTATTAGAGCATTAATATCATAGAGTTACCACTCTATAACTCTTTTATATACTAGAAGACTCTAGAACAGCTAATAGGGCTAACACCTAGCTATAAGTGCTATAGTGGGATAAAGAAGGATCCTTAAATAGGCTTAAGGCTTTGCTGGGCAAGGAGAAGTACCCTTAAATAGGCTATACCCTGGTAGTAGCAGCTAGATACTAGAATAAATAGCTAAAAAAGAAGTACCCTTAAATAGAAACCTCTAAAGTGCTCTGTATTTATAGTAGGTAAGTGCTAGAATAAACTGCTAAAAAAGAAGTACTCTTAAATAGAAACCTCTAAGATGCTCTATATTTATAGTAGGTGAGCGTTAAAGGTGCTCTATATTTATAGTAGGTAAGTACTAGAACAGACTACTAAAAAAGAAATACCCTTAAATAAGAACCCCTAAAATATACTAGATTTATAGTAGGTATATACTAGAATAGACTGCTAAAAAAGAAGTACTCTTAAATAGAAACCCCTAAAGTACTCTATATTTATAGTAGGTAAGTACTAAAGATACTCTATATTTATAGCAGGTAAGTGCTAGAATAGACTACTAAAAAAGAAGTACCCTTAAATAGAAACCTCTAAGATATACTAGATTTATAGTAGGTATATACTAGAACAGATTACTAAAAAAGAAGTACTCTTAAATAGAAACCACTAAGATATACTAGATTTATAGTAGGTATATACTAGAACAGACTACTAAAAAAGAAGTACCCTTAAATAGAAACCACTAAGATATACTAGAATTATAGTAGGTAAGTACTAAAGCAGATAGCTGAAAAAAAAGTACCCTTAAATAGAAACCTCTAAGATATACTAGAATTATAGTATAGAGGTGCTAGAACAGACTACTAAAAAAGAAGTACCCTTAAATAGAAACCTCTAAGATGCTCTATATTTATAGTAGGTAAGTGCTAAAGGTGCTCTATATTTATAGTAGATAAGTGCTAGAATAAACTACTAAAAAAGAAATACTCTTAAATAGGAACCTCTAAGATACTCTATATTTATAGCAGGTAAGTGCTAGAACAGACCACTAAAAAAGAAGTATCCTTAAATAGGAACCTCTAAAATATACTAGAATTATAGCATAGAGGTGCTAAAACAGACTACTAAAAAAGAAATACCCTTAAATAGAAACCTCTAAGATATACTATATTTATAGCAGGTAAGTACTAGAATAAACTACTAAAAAAGAAATATTCTTAAATAGAAACCTCTAAAATACTCTATATTTATAGCAGATAAGTATTAAAGGTGCTCTATATTTATAGCAGGTAAGTACTAGAATAGACTACTAAAAAAGAAGTATCTTTAAATAGAAACCTCTAAGATATACTAGAATTATAGCAGGTATATACTAGAATAGACTACTAAAAAAGAAATACTCTTAAATAGAAACCTCTAAGATACTTTATATTTATAGTAGATAAGCGTTAAAGGTGCTCTATATTTATAGCAGGTAAGTACTAGAATAGACTACTAAAAAAGAAGTACCCTTAAATAGAAACCTCTAAGATATACTAGAATTATAATAGGTATATACTAGAATAAACTACTAAAAAAGAAATACTCTTAAATAGAAACTACTAAGATATACTGGAATTATAGCAGGTAAGTGTTAAAGTGGATAGCTAAAAAAGAAGTACTCTTAAATAGAAACCTCTAAGATATACTAGAATTATAGTATAGAGGTGCTAGAATAGACTACTAAAAAAGAAATACCCTTAAATAGAAACCTCTAAGATATCCTATATTTATAGTATCTAGCTACTAGAATAGACTACTAAAAAAGAAGTACTCTTAAATAGAGACCTCTAAGATACTCTGTATTTATAGTGCCTAGCTACTAAAACAGACTACTAAAAAAGAAGTATCCTTAAATAGAAACCTCTAAGATATACTAGAACTATAGTATAGAGGTACTAGAACAAACTACTAAAAAAGAAATACCCTTAAATAGAAACCCCTAAGGTATACTAGATTTATAGCAGGTATATATTAGAATGGTCTGCTAAAAAAGAAGTATTCTTAAATAGAAACTACTAAGGTATACTAGAATTATAGCAGGTAAGTGCTAAAGCAGACTACTAAAGAATAAATATTCTTAAATAGAAATACCTAAGATATACTAGAATTATAGCAGGTATATACTAGAATATAGTGTTAAAAAAGAAGTACCCTTAAATAGGAGAAGTACTCTTAAATAGGAGAAGTACCTTTAAATAGGAGAAGTACTCTTAAATAGAAACTTAGAACTTTATTAGAAATTAAAAAAGTATAAGAGATAGGTTTAGAGGAATATTTAATAAATTTATAAATATAGGTTTTATAATAAGAGGGTTATTTTTTTACTTAAAAGGGTT